>JAADVL010000269.1:0-36713 GCA_023334995.1 Pythium sukuiense
ACCCCCCCCCCCTCCCCCGTTTTCACTCGGGGGTTTCGGGCATGGTGGCTTGCGATCGATCGTAACTCCTCGGCAGAGATCGAGATGAAACTGACACACGACAGCGAGATTTCTCCTCTGCAGGATTTGTGTCGACCCATGCGAGTGGAACCATGACAGCGAGAAACGACCAATATACGCACGCAAGCTTATCCTCCATTGCACCATTTGCTCCCTGCCATCAAGATCTCGACACTGCCAAGTCAAAAACACAATGTTTGCCAAGACGATCATCGCGCTCGCTGCTTTTGCCACGACCGTCTCGGCTATTACGTGCCCTGACCATATTCTGGAAGTCGTGGCCAGCTTTGCGTTTGCCTATGGGCCAGACGTCCAACGTTGCTACGGGGCCGCCGGCTTCACCTCTCCGCTTCTTCAAGGAGGGGCAGCACTCAGCTCAGAGGAGATGTCCCAGCTCTGCGCGTCCGCTGCGTGCTACCGTGCCATGAGAGTGTTCGGTGATTTCACAGCGATGGGGTGCGACTTCTCTGGTCGTGACGTGACGATAGCGACGTTGGCGCCAAGGTTTGTGGACGACTGCACGAAACTAGGATTCAGCCCACTGTACGACGATCCGAAACCTGCGTGCGACGTTGTGCAGCTTCTCTTGGCGACGGATGGAGACGACAGTACGCAGTGCGAGAAAGAGAGCGGCTTCTCATTCGCGACTGCGACAGACTTTCCTATCGGCAAAAAGAAGCGCATATGCAGATCAGCTGGCTGCGTGGCAGTCGTGGACGCCCTCAAGCGGGCGGGGCTGCCTACGTGCACCACCATATCGAACATCGACACACTCCACGACTTCGTCGGCTCGTTCGACAGTGACTGCGACCAGCTCTTGCAGCTGGAGCCTCACGACACGTAAGCTCTTTCGATTGAGCACGCAGTAGGCGCAGTTGACCAACTGGAGCACTCTCGCCTCGCTCACTCGCTGCTCCGATCAGAGAACGGTGTACTCTCCATACAAGTCGCTCTGAAATCTTTGAAATTTGAAAACCCACAAATATACGCCGGGCGTCATGTTTCGACAATAATAGTTGCAGAGAGCTCGTGGTAGTTGCTGTCTCCCGATTTACAGTATTTCTCTGTGCGTGCAGCTCCGTGTTTGGTGCGGATTTGGTTTGGCGAAACGCGCTTCTTCCCCCTGATCTAAAATGTATCCGTCACCTGAGCACCTAATCAGCAAGAGCTCCACAGGAGGAAGGACACTCGGCAACGCCATTCAACTCCTTTTTTCTCTCTACGGATCACATCTGGAGAAGCGACTTTCCCTGCAGTGCGCAGTTGCTTTGAGAATTCCTATGTTGATCTCAGCAACGCTGCTCGAGACACCATCGCGATGACATCGTGGTGCTCCTCGTCCAAGTGGAAGCGATGCAGAAGACTGGGACCCACCATCGTCAGTAGCTGCCTGACCGACGGCTCCTGGTCACCCAACCGAGCGATTTCCTCAGCCAACGGCAGTGATTTAGTGCCAACAGCTCCTCGTCCCGACGCTGCCTGGGACTTGTGAAGAACCTTGACCAAGGCTGCAGCCCCATCCATTAGCGCGTCTTCGTCTTGCTTTCTTGAAAGATCCCCGTCTTCGTGCCCGTTTGACAGTGAGCCGTAGTTTCCCAACGCTACCCCAAGTGTCAGGATGTGATTTACAGCGAACGTCTTCTCCGGCCCCAGGGGGGCTGGTATATTGCGGGCGCCCTTGCTGAGATCATGCCGTGGCCAGTGGGTGTCTAGTCGCTCTTTAGCGTGTCGCTCGCGGTTCAGTAGCTTCACGAACGAGTCGATACTCAATGCCGCCTGTAGCCAGCGTGGGAACTTGCGAAGACTGATCGGCACGGAGGGAGCTTCTTTGTCGTACTCGACACACTCGTGCTTCCCGATACGATCGAGCAGCTGTGTCGCCCACCGTCGCTCGTTCTCACGCTTGCAACCATATTCAATAGCAGTGAGCACGTTCTTCTGGAACTTGCCATGAAGCGATCGCACGATCGGCGGCTTCTCCTGGGCCAAAATCGATTGTGGCAGTTCGTTCCACAGCGAATCCACGAGCTCACGAAGCACTACGTTCAACGGCAGCCTCTGTGTTGTCTGTGGCTGCTGCTGCGTGGAGCTGCTCTGCAGTCCACTGTCTTCAGCTCCCCATGCGCTCTGTCCTGACGTCGCCGATACAAAGTGAGACGCTGTGGAATGTGAAGGCCGTGTAGTGGCCACGCCTTCACCGATACTTGACCGTCGCAGCAGACTGGAGACCGTGGAGTCACGTGGCATCGCTGAGTTCAGAGATTCACGCAGGCCATTCAAGCTGTCTCGCACTGATGTCGTGGAACCCGTGCCACCTGGCCAAGGCTGTGACGAGGCAGCCGTCTCCACGCCTCGGCCACCTTGCCGGCTTCTCACGGCCGTGCTACTTCGTCCCGCGTCTTCGATGGTGGTACTGCTACCATGGCACTGCTGCCTCCACGCCAGTAGTACACGCAGCAGAGTCGCAACTTGCTTGGAGATCAAACTGGCGTCCGCAGGCGTCGTCGACGCCCATCGATACATATTCGGCGCCATCACGACCGCGAGGCTCTGTGCTGTCATGCCATTGCGACTGCTTTTGTCCATGACCTCGATCATGTGGTCTACCAGCCATAGCACGACGCCTCGCTCCGCTACTGGCAGCTTTTCCAGCACTTTTGTCATCACGTACGCGTGGATCTCGTTGAACGGGCGAGCAAACTCGACTGTGGACACGACAACAGTAGTGGCCTCTTGGTCGTCTGGCTTCACTAGACTCTGCACGGTAGCTGCCAAGTCCTGGCGTGTGATAGTCGACAGTAGTGGTGTCGGAAGCTCCCGTAGCCAGTGCTTGATTAGACTAGCAAACACGTGCGGATCGCTGACACTCGCCGCGTCAAACACGCCGCTGTTGATAGCCTGCTTGGCGTGGAGCACGGCGCTTTGCTCGGGGGAGACCCGGTAGATGTACTTGCAGTCCAGTCCGTCTCGCTTCACGAGCTCACGTCGCAGCATGTGCAGCAACGCAGGCACGTGGTCACGGGAGTTGCTACGGCAGTGCATTTGCGCCAGCGGGATACCGAACTGGCGGTGGATCGTCGCCCACTCGCTCGACGTCGGTGCGCCTTCGAACTTGGCGTCCAGTGTGTTGTATTTGACGCACAACTGGTGTGAGACCCTGAACGGAGCGCCGATGAAGAGGTTGCTGGACGCAAGAGTCGACGACGAAGCCGATGCGCCCATGAGACCTATGGCGGAGCCTCTCAGTGACACCTGGCGTGGCGTGAACTCCATCGATGAAGTTGGCTCGAAGGCTGGTGGCTGGTGGCTGAGTCGAAAGCTGCTCGCTGATATCGACGACAGCAAAGAGTTCACGCGCCAGTGGGATGGCGGCACGAGGTCGGCGAGTGGATTGCTCCATCCACTGTGATCGTGGCTCTGTTTCTCTTCCACACGTGGAGAGGCTGCCGCTTGGCCTGTCAGTGTCTGGGAGGTTCGCCCGAACGAGTCGAACTTCGAAAATGAGCTCAAGTCACGTCGTGGAGGGCCAGCCACCGCTGGAACTGGAGCTTCCGAGGCCTGGAATCTGCTGGCTTCGTGTTTCTTGTTGCCGCGTAGAATTGGCGATGGCGCTGCCTGTAGTGGCACGGATAGTGGTGTCGCTGATGGTGATGCGGATGGCGGTGTCGTTGGCGTGGAAGCACGCACACTCTGACCCGCCAGCGTGTTTGCTGCTGCGTGGATTTTACTGATGAGTGCCATTGCCGGCATCTCGAACGACTCGTCGTCCACGCTAAGCTCCAGTATGTCGTTTTGTATCGAGTCGGCCGTTGGATGGTGATGGCTGGGCTTTGGCTCTTGAGCGGTTGCTATTGGTGAACTCTGGCGGAAAGCAAACCCCTCCGCACTCGCATCGTTGCCTTCCGTTGTCTCGTCCTCATCCGAGCGACTGCTTCGACTTGAAGTGGTCGCCGCCGAGTGGGCCCACACCTCCTCCACCATGCTTTCACTATTGCGAGGCGTACCCACGTCACTGTCTACTTCCTCTTCTTTAGCCAGCTGCAGCTCGATTGGTGGGGCCACTTTCTCAGGGAAGGGGGGCTCTAGCTTGGCACTTGGCTTCGTATGAGACGACTGAACCGGTGGACGAGGTGGCCTCGCTGCTGACGCCTTCAGCGTCACATCGTCTGCCATGGCTTCCGAGTCTTCTTTGCTAGCTGTCGACTCTGAAGCTGAGCCAGTCGTCCGCACCGAGTCAATCGTGTCCGCTGCCTCGCTTTCTATCACTGGTGCCTCAGTAGCAGCGACAGCGGCTGCAATAGCTCGCCTGGCTTCGAGTCCTTCTGCATAGACACCGACAACGCCTGCCACTCGCTCAATAAACGCGTGCTCCAGACACTCGACCGCACTGGGCCGCTCCTTGGGGTCTTTCCTCAGGCAAAACTGCAGGAACTCGGCAAACAGCGGCGTCCACAAGTGCGGCTGCTTGACACTGGGCGGAGGGTTGCGTGGGATCTGGATCAGCACGCGCATCGGGTGCTCATCAAACAGCGGCGGCTTCTGGTCCGCGAGCTCGATCATCGTGATGCCCAGCGACCAAATGTCGCTCTTGTAGTCGTAGTCGCTGTCCTGGATCATCTCGGGACTCATCCAGTACGGTGTGCCCACGAACGTGCCTCTTCTGGACATGGTGTCCTTGAGCTGAGCCGACACTCCGAAGTCCGCGATCTTGACCAGCCCGTCACTGGTCAGCAGGATGTTGCCGCCCTTGATATCGCGGTGGATCTTCTTGCGAGCGTGGAGATACGCCAGTCCTTGCAGGGCGCCTCGCATGATCACCGCGATCTCGTCCTCTTCCAGGCGTCGACGACGGCTCACGTCGCCCACGGAGCCACCGCCGCAGTACTCCATCGCGACCCACAGCGCGCTGTCTTTGTAGTACGCGCCGAAAAACGCCACGACGTTCGGGTGGTCGCACTCTCGTAGGAACTGGATCTCTCGCCGTACATTTTCAATGTCTTCGCCGCGTTGGCCGGCTTCAAGAGCCACAGGAATGACTTTGAGAGCCGCGACTTTGGACGGATCGCGGCGGTACGTCGCTCGAAACACACGGCCAAACGCGCCGGCGCCTTCTTTACTGTGGATCTCAAAGACCTCCTCCGGGTCTTCTTCTTCAAGACCAAGAGATTTGAGCACGGGATTTAGAGATGGCGGGATGCTGGAGGCCTTCCGTGAAAGGCGTGGGGACGGAAGCGCGTCCATGATGAGCGTGGTTGCGTTGGACGAGAAATGATGCGTGAAAGGTCACGGGATGGCTCTTCAAGATCGCATTTACAGGTCGTTTTGACGAGAGATAAACACGTTTACGTTTCCAAAACTAAGGTTTTAAGCTCGTTTACGGGTCACCCCGAGCAGCTATGTCGTCATAATACGCATCACATACAAGGCATCAAAAGCAAGAAAACAAGCCACCACCCAGGGGTGGCTCACACAAACGTCATCGAGGCCGCTCAGTCGACTTCCTCGATCTTCGGGCCCTGGCCGCCCGCTCCTCCGCCCTCCGACCCAGGCATACCACCGCCGGGCATTCCTCCGCCAGCCGCACCACCCATGCCAGCGTCGGCCGAGTACAGCTTCTGCATGATCGGGTTCGCAATGGTCTCCAGCTCCTTCTGCTTGGCCTCAAACTCTTCCTTCTCGGCCGCTTGGTGGTGGTCCAGCCACTGGATCGTGTCGTTGATCGCATCGTCCAGAGTCTTCTTGTCCTGCGGGTCCAACTTGGTCGCCACCTTCTCTTCTTGGACAGAGTTGCGCAGTGCAAACGCGTAGTTCTCCACGCTGTTCTTGGCCTCGACACGCAGCTTGTTACGTTCGTCCTGGTCCTTGTACTTCTCCGCCTCCGCGACCATGCGCTCAATCTCCTCCTGCGAGAGGCGGCCCTTGTCGTTCGTGATCGTGATCTTGTTCTCCTTTCCCGTCGACTTCTCGACGGCCGACACGTTCAGAATGCCGTTGGCGTCGATATCAAACGTCACGTCGACCTGCGGCACGCCACGCGGCATCGGAGGCAGTCCATCCAGCGAGAACTTGCCCAGCAAGTGGTTGTCACGCGTCATCGTGCGCTCGCCTTCAAACACTTGGATCAACACGCCAGGCTGGTTGTCGGCATAGGTCGAGAACGTCTGCGCCTTCTTCGTGGGCACCGTCGTGTTGCGTGGGATCAGCGTGGTCATCACGCCTCCCGCAGTCTCCAGACCCAACGACAACGGCGCCACGTCCAGCAGCAGCAAGTCCTGGAGCTTGGTCGACTTGTCGCTGCCCGACAAGATCGCAGCTTGCACCGTCGCGCCAAACGCCACGGCTTCGTCCGGATTGATCGACTTGTACAGCTCCTTGCCGTTGAAGAAATCCGACAGGTGCTGCTGGATCTTGGGGATCCGCGTCGAGCCGCCGACCAGCACGATCTCGTGCACCTGGTTCTTCGACAGCTTGGCGTCCCGCAGCACCTTCTCCACTGGCTCCATGGTCTTGCGGAAGAAGTCGGCGCACAGATCTTCAAAGCGAGCACGCGTGATCGTCGAGTTGAAGTCGATGCCGTCAAACAGCGAGTCAATCTCGATGTAGGCCTGCGCCGACGACGACAGCGTGCGCTTGGCGCGCTCACAGGCCGTGCGAAGCCGACGCAGCGCTCGTTGGTTGGTCGTCATGTCCTTGCGGTGCTTGCGCTTGAATTCATTGACAAAGTACTCGACAAGGCGGTTGTCGAAGTCCTCGCCACCCAAGTGCGTGTCACCGGCCGTGGCCTTGACTTCGAAGATGCCTTCTTCGATCGTGAGCAGACTCACGTCGAACGTGCCGCCGCCTAGATCGAAGATCAGCACCGAATGCTCGCCTCGCTTCTTGTCGAGTCCGTAGGCGATCGCCGCCGCCGTCGGCTCGTTGATGATACGAAGCACGTTGAGACCCGAGATCGACCCAGCGTCCTTGGTGGCCTGACGCTGCGAGTCGTTGAAGTACGCGGGCACCGTGATCACAGCGTTCTTGACCTGCTTGCCAATGTAGGCCTCGGCAATGTCGCGCATCTTGGTCAGCACCATGCTCGAGATCTCCTCGGCGTAAAACTTCTTGGTCTCGCCCTTGTGCTGCACGACGATCTGCGGCTTGTCGTCTGGGCCGGCGACGACCTTGAACGGCCAGTGCTTCATGTCGGCCTGGACGATCGGGTCGCTGAACTTGCGCCCGATCAGCCGCTTGGCGTCAAACACCGTGTTGTGGGCGTTCATGGCGACCTGGTTCTTGGCGGCGTCGCCGATGAGCCGCTCCGTGTCCGTGAATGCCACGTAGGACGGCGTGGTGCGGTTGCCCTGGTCGTTGGCGATGATCTCCACGCGGTCGTGTTGCCACACGCCGACGCACGAGTAGGTCGTGCCGAGATCGATGCCGACCGACTGGCCAGAGACGGGCTCAGACATGGTTAGACTTAGACTTGGTGTCGTAGTCGGACGAGAAAAGGAAGACTAACCACGACGAGAGTACGCTCTGATGCGGGGGCTGGTCCAGAAGGATGCATGGCCACGCACACCAGGCATGAGCATCCGAGACCGGGCGCTCGCCAACTGGCGGATCTTTCTGGAGCATCAATGATCAGTGATGGTCCTCCAGTCCCAACTGATTGATTGATTGTTGCAAGGCCAACAAATGGTAGGATCCAGATCTTATTCACTGATGCCGGTATTATCTTATTCACGTGCATCGTTGCTTCAACGAAGTGCCAACGGCTCGCACGCGTGGCGTGAATTGATCTTCCTTGTCGTCCCATTCTTCTCCTCCTGCGTCCATCGCACATACGCCAGCATGAGGCGATGTACCGTAGACTACAGTATCGCTTGCGACGCTAGCAGTGCTCGAGCGAGGTCGCTGCTGCCGCGCGAAACTGTCGGCCATCTCTTCTACTCAGGTGGCGGCGCTTCGCATGGGGAGAGAGAGAGATCTTGACACCCAGGCGTGGAGAATACGGCGGAGACGTGGCTTAGGACGAAGGGACGCGGCGGTGAGTTGGAGCCTGCGCCACGATCCGGGAACAGTCCCCATGGGACGGGCTATCGAATAAGCTCCAGTGACGCCATCGTTGCGGCCTCCTCTCACACGAGGCGGACGGATCGAGCTCGCGATGATTCTCATGGGACATTTACCCTCATCTCCAGCGTGCAGCTTCATGTTGAAGATCATGGTGGCTGACTTGTTGTTACCAGATCTGAGTCGAGCCCCCCATGCACCGGTGATAAAGTATGGGAGGTTTGTTTCCACATCTGAGTCTCAGATTCTGAGATGTGGGAGTCCCACTGGGACTGGTCGTCTGAAACCAAAATCTCGGCACATTCACTGGATTGTGGTCTGGAATCCCGACTCTGGATGAATGAGCGAACATTCGAGATTGTGCCATGGAGATCTCCTGGCCCTAATGTTCCAGCTTCGAAAGATCGCCGACGGCATCTCTGGGGAGCTGATACCGTAATAATGCCGAGACCCACAGCGTTTCTCGATCACTGCTCCCCTGCATCTTGGGGTTTGATTCTCTGTGGCTGATTGATGTCGATACTGTAATGTTCTGGATTCAAATCCACGCAGTGACGTTGGTGTTTCCGTGGCATTTTCTGTGGGCGTTCCTTCTGATGGACCTGTCGGCCAAAGAATCCTGCGTACAGCACGTTGCACCCACACTTCATGGCGTGCTGCTGCTGCTGCTGCATGGGACGCAACGACGTGCGGTTGAGCTCAGCTTTCCAATACGAATGATTCCGTTCCTCAGCGGCTTCTGGCACCGGCACTTGCGAACCGCCACGATCGCGTTGCATCCTTCCTGCCATCGCGTCCCATCCTTCCTTGGCGAGTGCGGAATAAGTCCAAGCGTAGGTGCTTTCATCAGAGACTGCGGCGAGTGAATACCAAGGAGTGATCGACTGGCACTGGCAGTTGGCGATTCGCCGTTTACCAGACGAGCTTCAGAGTCCCCTCTTCGCTTGATTGATTCTCCTGCCCTCGACTCTCCATCCGGAGTACCAGCACTTGGGATTCCATCCAGACTCCAGAGAGAGAAAGATCCAGACGATTCCTGGGTCCAAAAGTGTTGGTTGTCGTCCAGTCCCGAAGCAGAGGGCGCCCCCAACTCAACCTCAAACCAGCTGCTCGGTCCGTGAGCATTGACACAGCACATAAACCGGCCAGTTCCGACTCAGAATAAACAGATCAAGACTTGGACCTCTGTGGACTCGAGAGTGGAGTGGTGGAGGGAGAGCTGCAGCACCATAAGAGACACGGCCGCGAGCCACCAAGCCACCGCGACCACGCGACACGCTGTCCCAACCAAGACTCAGGTCTAAATTCCATTCGGCCATCGGTCAAGTCACAGGTCCGGACTAACCACACGAACTTGAGAACAAATCCGACGTTCGAGCCTAACGACCACGAGAGCAAGCCCCTCGTGACGGTCGTGCAACAGAAATGCTGGACGGAGCTGCCCGACGCACCCTCGAGGAAGAGGCCATCGCGCTCGTGAATCTGAGCAACAGCCACCAGACCAAGAAGCCGCAGAACGAGCGGCGTGAGATCCATCCGCTGCTCCAGCAGAAGAAGGCTGCGTTGATGGCCCGTCGTGACGACTGTAGCGCGCCGCACCCGCACCGTGTTAAACAAGGGCTCCGCGAGAAAGACCGCGACGCCGGGCGCTGCCTGTCCATGTCGGTGTTTGTGAGCGCCGACGGCAAGATGAGCGTCATCCCTGGCGGCAAGACCAGTCCGGACAACCATGCCGACTTGACGATGCGGCTGCCCAAGCAAGTCAGCGGGGACGTGGAAGTCATGACGGTGAAGCATGAATGCCCGATACCGAATGACTACACAGACTCGAACTCGCATTCGCCGATTGCTGTCCCGACTGCTGACTCACACATCTCGATGCAATCGTTGCTTGTCACGTTGAAGAAGCGAAAGGCGGACGAGGCGCCTGAAGCCATGCGAGCCCCCGCCGTCAAGCTGCCCCGTTTCCGAGATGTCTTCGAGCCACCACGCTTCCAGGAAACGCAGCCACCGCCGCCTCCCGTGAGTGCTTCCATGCCCACTGATAGCACTCCTGTCCAGTTCTCGGCACCTTCCATGCCGACCTCGCCGTCGCCAGAGCCGATGGAGAGCTCTCCGTACCCGCCACCACCTGAGCTCAAATGCAAGTACCGGACCGGAAAGTGCACGAACATTCGTGCGCTCAAGTCGTGCGGAGACTACCACAATCTGTGCAACTACCACCGACTGCGTGCGAACGCAAATCAGCGAAAGCTGGACCGCAAGAAGAAAGTCCAGCGCCAGCAGCCAAGCGACAGCGACAACGCAGAAGTGTCCTCGCCAGTGAAAGCTCCGACGCTGATGCCAGCACCGACTGCAGCTGCGGCAGCTGCATTGGCGTCCTTGCCGACCTCGTTCATGGCCTCGCACCAGGCACCGCGACCAGCAAGCCACGGAACTCACGGAATGTACCTGCCGTACCTGGTGCCGCCGGCGGCATCGTTGTCGTCGGCTCCGTCGTCGTCGTCGTCGTCATATCCAGCCACCACGATGTTGCGTCCGAAGCCTGAGACGCACTCGTGTTAATAGAATAGTTAGTCCAGTGGAGGCACAACACAACCAACCCCCTCCACTGCCATCGTAGAGGAGAACATATCCTGAGTCCAGTTAGACAACCTTCTTCCAGTTAGACCTAGATCGTCCATGAGAGCTCAAAAGACCAATAAAATAACCGCACTTGGGGATCTAACAAGAACGTCTAAATAAATTGTGAGTCGGTCTAAGAAGATCAAAGGCGACGGGTCCATCAGTTGATGATGAGTGATTGATCATGTGTAGATGATGAGGAAGATCATCACCACCAGGGTGAAGCACAGGAACAGGATGAGGCCGAGCTGGCACTTGTCTACACATCCACACACCCGGACCATACAGTCAGTCCCCACTGATACAAAATCCCTGCTGGCCATGTGAAAGATAGTCACCTTTGGTCTTGAGCAGCTTGCTCATTCGATCCATCACGAAGTTCATCTGCTCCTGGGCAGTGTCCACTTCGTCTGAGAGATCATCCAGCATCCTGACGAGACAGGCAAGAGGGTGAGCTGGTGAGTCCAATGCTGAAGCAGATAGGGAGGTAGCAAGAGAGAGCACGCACTTGTTCTGTGACTTGATTTCGTGGTTGATGGTGATGGCGACGTTGTTTAATCGATTCACGGAATGGTGGAGACCGTCGAGACTCTGGTCTTGCTCGCGCATGATTTGCTGTTCAGGGTGAACAAAAGTCGAGTGTGAGAATGGTGCCCCACGTGCCTGTAGGTTACGCAGTACACGCACCGACTGACGACCAGTCTCATCCTGCAGAAAGCGCTCGTTGTCATCGCCTTTTCGGTTCGATGTCGGAGACGCGGACAGAGGCTTCAGCGACTGCATTGAACCCGTGAGACTCTCCACATTTGTATCATAAAGACGTCTGCAAGATGGCTTACCTTTTGTTCTTCCTTGCGAACGCGGGCCTTGACTGTGTCGGACGAGATCTCGCTGAAGACAGCAAGAAGTTCCTTTCGCAATCACTTCCATCAGATCCAGCAGTCAATTGGTTGTGCGCATCCGATTCTCAGCTCACCATTCTTGTGGACGAAACAAACGCCTTTCGGCTGGTGATCTCCGCCTGCAAGGAGCAATCAACGACAGAGCATGTGAGAACTAAGCAGCAACAATGGCCACGCACGATGCCCAGCTCACATTGTCGATGTGCTCAAACTTGGAGCGATTCGCTTCGACCATGACGATGGTCTGCTCCAGAAACTTGAGCGACTTCTCTGCCGAGCCCACAGCAGTGACAATCTCTGTAGACGGCAAGCGATCATTTAGTCAGCTTCACCAAGCCCAGCCCATGATATTATACTTCAGATCCACGCACGCGTCGTGAGGCTGGGCAGGTCCTTGGCCAGCGGAGAGTCCTTGGCATCAAAGATCGCCTTCCACTTCGTGTACTTCTGATGCACAGCCGACGCCTTGCTCTCCAGTTCCCTGTCAAGGCAGCATGATAACTCTGTCAGGCCTCCAGAAAGGCGAAACGAACGCCTCCAGAACGACGCACTCTTTGAAGACGTAGTACGGGTCGCCGCCAGCAGCAGCGGCGCCATTACTGCGTGCGGGACTCAGCATCGTGCTCGTCATCGATTCGCGAGTGTGGAAGCGCGCGTGGGGCTGCAGCTCGCTCCTGGAATTAGCACGCGCAAGTGTTGCTGTTGGCTGTTTGAGCGACGCCTCTTACGCTCGTTTCGCGACATCTCAGGAAGCGACGAACCCACCCAACAGTCAAGATCATACCCTACTAAGTACGAAATCAGGCACTCGCTAAAGTACGAAACATCGCGCCAACAGTTATTTTCCATTTTTCTCCCAAGACGGAATCTGGAATTTCATGAATCAATCGAAAGACCACTTGCAACATCAATAACGTGAACGCTTGGAAGCCTATGCTTCTTGGGAGCGACCTGCATGTTGGAAGGGATCCTCTTCAAATTGAGAAGGAGAAGACGAGACTCGTGTAGTTGGTGTTGTTGCAAAAGATCGAATAGTTCGACTCGGATTGTTTGTGTCCTTTTATCACTCTAGAAAATCAACGGTGTTCACTCGCGCAAAACTAAGTCCCAATGCGAAGTCAAGTGAGCGAAAGCGGGAAGCTCAAACTTCCATCTCGGTGCGAGATGCACTCGGTGCTGAAAAGCACTCAAGAGTGCGCACTTAATCGACCTCCTCGATCTTCGGGCCCTGGTCGCCACCCGCCGATGGGGCTGGACCGGCACCTGGGGCGCCTGGCATGCCGCCTGGCACACCGCCAGCAGCACCCGCCGAAGCGTACATCTTCTGCAGGATTGGGTTGGCGATGCCCTCAAGCTCCTTCTGCTTGGCCTCGAACTCCTCCTTCTCGGCCGACTGGTGGGCATCGAGCCAGTTGATCACCTCGGTGACCTTGTCGTCGATGGCCGAGCGGTCGTCCTCTGGGATCTGGCTCTTGAGCTTCTCGTCGTTGAGCGTGTTGCGGAGGTTGTACGCGTAGTTCTCAAGGCCGTTCTTGGCCTCAATGCGGATCTTGTTCGCCTCATCCTCCGACTTGTACTTCTCAGCCTCGGCGACCATGCGGTCGATGTCAGCCTGCGAGAGACGGCCCTTGTCGTTGGTGATCGTGATCTTGTTCTCCTTACCGGTCGACTTCTCGACGGCCGACACGTTCAGGATACCGTTGGCATCAATGTCGAAGGTGACATCGATCTGTGGCACACCACGTGGCATCGGTGGGATACCATCGAGGTTGAACTTGCCGAGCAGGTTGTTGTCACGCGTCATCGAACGCTCACCCTCGAACACCTGGATCAGCACACCTGGCTGGTTGTCAGCGTAGGTCGAGAAGGTCTGGGTCTTCTTGGTTGGCACGGTCGTGTTACGCGAGATCAGCGTCGTCATGACACCACCGGCGGTCTCAAGACCGAGCGACAGTGGGGTCACATCGAGCAGAAGCAGGTCCTGGAGCTTCTCCGACTGGTCGTTACCCGAAAGGATAGCGGCCTGAACGGTGGCACCGAAGGCAACAGCCTCATCAGGGTTGATCGACTTGCACGGCTCCTTGCCGTTGAAGAAGTCCGAAAGGAGCTGCTGCACCTTAGGGATACGGGTCGAGCCGCCGACAAGGACGACCTCGTGGACCTGGCTCTTCGAGAGCTTCGAGTCACGAAGGACCTTCTCCACAGGCTCCATGGTCTTGCGGAAGTAGTCACCGCACATGTCCTCGAAACGGGCACGCGTGATCGTCGAGTTGAAGTCAACACCGTCGAAGAGCGAGTCAATCTCGATGTAGGCCTGGGCCGACGACGAAAGCGTACGCTTAGCACGCTCACAGGCCGTACGGAGACGACGCATGGCACGCTGGTTGACGGTGAGGTCCTTGCGGTGCTTGCGCTTGAACTCGCTCACGAAGTGGTCAACGAGACGGTTGTCGAAGTCCTCACCACCCAAGTGGGTGTCACCGGCGGTGGCCTTGACCTCGAAGATGCCCTCCTCAATGCTGAGGAGCGACACATCGAAGGTACCTCCGCCAAGGTCGAAGATGAGCACGTTGCGCTCACCGCCCTTCTTGTCAAGACCGTACGCGATAGCGGCGGCCGTCGGCTCGTTGATGATACGGAGCACGTTGAGGCCAGCGATGGCACCGGCATCCTTGGTGGCCTGACGCTGCGAGTCGTTGAAGTAGGCTGGCACCGTGATGACGGCGTTCTTCACCTCCTTGCCGATGAAGGCCTCCGAGACCTCACGCATCTTGGTGAGCACCATCGACGACACCTCCTCAGGCTGGAACGTCTTGGACTCGCCCTTGAACGTGACCGTGATCTGCGGCTTGTCACCAGCGCCTGGCGACACCTTGAACGGCCAGTGCTTGATATCGGCCTGGACGATCGGGTCGCTGAACTTGCGGCCGATCAGACGCTTGGCGTCGAACACCGTGTTCTCGGCGTTCATCGCGACCTGGTTCTTGGCGGCATCACCGATGAGACGCTCGCTGTCCGTGAAGGCGACGTAGGACGGCGTCGTACGGTTACCCTGGTCGTTGGCGATGATTTCGACACGGTCGTTCTGCCACACGCCGACACACGAGTACGTGGTACCGAGATCGATACCGACCGAAGCACCCGACACAGCCTGCGCCATTCTTGCTTGTTGTTCTTGTTGGAAACGGGGGGGGTTCTTGTGTTTGCCGAGGCAAATTAGGAAGTGATCGCCATGATCATATCCGTTTCCCCCTCCTCCTCCTGCGCGTCCTTTGTGGTGGACCGCTCACGTGAGAGCAATAACCCACCGACAAAGATCGTGGTTTATTTGGGTGGCTGGAGGCCAAAACACAAGTTCGAGACAAATCGAAGTGACAAATTCTAGACCACGACCAACTGGTCGTAATGAATCATGATTCGCTGAAAAAATAGTCAAGCAGAATATCATCCAATGAGATGCTTCTATTATAGACTTGTTCGAGAAGGGAGAGCCACGTGGAGGTGAATCGAGATGCTTGCCAAGCGACGTCTGTGTTGTGGCCTCGAGTCGAAACTTGACTTGCAATTTGTATGCAGGTGGGCGAAAGATCGAAAGTTCTCGAATGTTGGAAGGCGTGAAACGTGGCGTCAAGACCAACAGTCTGGATCCACTTCATTCCGGAAGGATCCTTAACGGGTTTCAGCCAATCAGAACCCGCGACGTCGTGATGACATCATTGTCGCGAGGCGACATGGGTTCACTCACCTCACTCTTCCTGGCAACATGCAGGCGACGAAAATAGAAGGAAAGCGTCCAACGGAGAGCGCTGTAGACGAAGGTGTACGCAGGGCAGGGCGACTGTCTGCTGTCTACGGCAGGAACATTAGACGACCGACATCTATGTGTAGTGGCGTGCGGTGGAGGGCGGCGATCCGACCGGCGCGGCCATTCGATAGGAAGGAAGGAGACGCAGGTCCGACCTGGTGGTGGCTGCTGGTGTGGAGGGATCTTTTGTTATTCGCTTGTTAGATAACGGACGCGAGGGTGAGATGTCGCTCGCAGTAGAGAGAGCGAGTGGTTATGGCGCAATGTCTTCGACGCGAGTGTACGCGCGCACGTATTCGAGGAAGAGTTCTACGAGAGATGCATGGACAGAGCGCGTGAGCGACGCGGAAGCGAATGATGCGGAAACGCAGGGGGAGAGAAGGAAGGGTACAGTACGTACCCTGGCGACGGTGCACCACAGACGCGAGGATCTTCTCGTGGTTTCTGTCCAGCACATCACAGCGTTAGCCGCAGGATCAAGGGCTTCGATAGAGAAGGTCATCGACGTACCGCCACTTGTTGATCACATCGTGCTTCTGGGGCACGAACTTCTTGGCACGAGAGTAGGTAAACTGCATCAACCAATACACAGAGCGATTCAGACCCCTTCGTCCGTTGATCCACTTGGCATTGTCGCTATGGCAAAGGAAAACGAACCTTGGAGATGCCGTTGAAGATGAGGAAGAGCACGATGGACACGGAGAAGAACTTGACAAACGACACGGCACCGAGCTTGTCGTCCTCGCTGAAGAGCAGCGGGCGAATGCCGTCGTAGAGCGCACGCACGAACGTCATCACGTACTCGGCCTCACGCACAGCCTCAGGCAGCAAGTGCTCGAACTCGCCCTACAGCATATCAACCACATGAGCTTCTATCACCTCACTGAGGATAGCAACATGGTACAGAATGAACGTACCACCAGCGTGAGGAATGTGACAAGAGGAATCGTCCAGGCACACACGGAGAAGAACACGGCGACCAGCTCGCGCGACTTCTTGGCGGCGATCTCCAGCTCGTCCTTGGCCAGCAGCTCCTGGGTCTTCTCGAGCACGGCATTGCAGTCGTTCTCGACCTGGCTCAGATTGTCCTGCACCTTTTGGTGGATGGCCTTCTCGATCGACGCACACACATCCGTGATCTGGTTCACTTCGCCGTTCAGCGCCGGCTCTCGCAGGTTCGGACGCGCGCCTTCGCTTCCTTCCGGCAGCCAAATCGCTGGGATCTCGAGACCGTGCTGGTTGTTGATGTGTTCCTTGATGTTTTGCGTGATCTGGACCATGAGCTTCATGAGCTCCTTCGGGTTGTGGACCGTGTCGGCCTTGGTCAGGTAGTACTTCATCTTGTCAAAGTGCTTCTTGTTGAGCATCTTGACCACGCTCATCGTGCGAGAGCACAGCGCTTGGCCCATCGGATCCATGAATACAAAGATCAAGTCGGCGCTGTCCGCAAACTCCACGATGGCCTCGTTCACGTCGAACGGATACGACACGTCGCCGTCCACGAGTCCCGGCGAATCGATGAAGTCGACCTACAAGACAGCAACTACAAAGTCAAGTCCTCTCACCACTAGCCAAGTTAACTGCATACCCATTCGGGTACCATGGAGAAGTGGCGCTTCGTGGACGTGCTCACGCACGTCGTGAGGTTCTCAACCAGCGGCTTGCCGAACTTTTCCTTCAACGGCGCGAGGAACGGATACATCATGACCGTCGAGTCGCCCTTAATGGGCGCGAGCGTCTTCTTGCTGCCGCTCGTGACGATCGTGAAGCCCTGCGTCTCGATGGCCACGCCCGTGCGCTGCACGTGGTCCTCAATGTACCAGTTGATGAACGACGACTTGCCGGCGCTGTGGTTGCCGATCACTAGTACGTTCACCTTGCGGCGTGGCGCGTGGACCACAAGCCCGACGCTGCGCGCGAGCGAGCACAGCGCGTCCTCGCCCTTGATATACAGCGCATGCACTTCGTTCATGATGCCCACAGCGTTCGCGTCGCCCTGCAGCGCCGCCGCCGACGCGTCCTTCTTGGTCATCTGTGTCGTCGGTCTCTTCCTTTCCCTCTCTTTCTGAACAGTCAACAATTTGAAAACCAACCCAATACCCCAGGGGCCACTAGTCGCAATAATTTATTGGCGCCACAATACTTTATTATTGATCCTGACCTTGGAGTTGCTGCTCAACCATGACGATCTCGCGGTCGAGGTTCAGGAGCGCCTGCTCGACGCGCGCAGTGTGGACCTCCTTCTTGCTGGGGCCCATGAGAAGGTTCTTGAGAAACACTCGCGTCGCTTTCATCTTCTGACGTCGCTTCTGCTGCTTGAGGCGCCTAGCCTTCTTCGCCTGGGCCTCGCGCTCAGCCTTATCATGCGCGATTCCCTCCTTCTCCTCTCGCTCGCCACGCTGCTTGTTTTCGAGCCAACGTCTCGCAAACGCAACGTCGAAGTTGTGGAGTGTGAGAGCTTTCTGAGCGAGGTGCTTCTCGTGGCCTTCTTGCAAGAGCGTGATGAGCTCTGGCGGAGCACCCTTGCAGTACTTCACGAGCTGCCGCTCCTTCCGTTTGCGGTCGATCGCATCCTTCAGCAGGCGTCCTGTGGACGCACTCACATGCACAGCAGATGCCACCGTCTCTTTCGCTCGCCTCCTCGTCTTCAGAAGCGCTTTGGCTCGCTCCATTTGCGCCGTCAGAGGGTAATCCTGGCACTTGTCGACAGCGTACCACTGGAAAAACTCGTGGAAATCGATCTTCCCGCTGCCGTCAGCGTCGAGCTGCTTCATGATCTGCCGTGCCTTCGACTTGGACACAGGCTCACACAGCTCGAGCGTCAGCATCCGGTGGAACTCGTCTGCGTCAATGAAACCTGACCCGTCGACATCCGCCTTCTGGAACGCGAGTTGAGCGTCCGCCAACAGCATTTGTTTGCGTCGTGGATCGATACGCTCAACAATCTCGACATCTTCTTCGATTTCCACGGTCTTCGGGCCTGCATCCACGCCGTGCGCGCTTGATCGCTTTCGGCTTTTACGTCGTAAACTGCTTTTCCGATTGCCAGACGAGGTGTCCTCAACAGTCCGCTTCAGGCAGCGAGTCGTCGTGAAAACGTAGCGCTTCGTGGCCATTTCCCATCGTCGTTGCCAGAGCTCTCCCTCAAATTCAAAGGTTTCGTCATCGAAATAGAAATCGTACGTGAGTTCACCGGCGTTCCACCGCGGCACGAACACTTGATCGAACACCTCCATCGCGTTGGTCACTGGGATCGAAGCCTCGTCTTCATAGATCCAGTCGAGGCCGCAGATCTCGTGCATGAATCGGTAGAATACTCTCGTTTTGCGAGCGAAGTCGCCATGTTCAAGACACTCGACACTCGGAAACCCTGGGACGGTCTTCTTCTTCTGCCGCCGCTCCGCCAACTTCGCCAAGACATCTGCGAGCACTCTCTTCGGTTGGTTGCCCACCTCCAACGACACACTCGGCACGAACTCGTGCAGCTTTTCCTTGTATCGGCGCATTTGTCGTTTCGCTTTGAGCGCTTCTTTGAGCATGACCAGCGAGCGAGGTTCCCCCCCGCCATCCACGCCTTTCTCCTCTTTCGCGAGTGCTTCGGCAGCAAACCAGGCCAAAAGCTCGTCACATTCGACCAGTCCATTGCCCGATTTGTCCATGCTCTTCATCGCCTCATCGACCTGCTCATCGCTCAATGGCTCGCACAGCTCTTCTTTGAACATCCGCTTGAACTCTGCTCGGTCGATTGCTCCTGATTTATCCACGTCGAAGCGGTTAAAGGCGTCACGTAAGATCTCTTCGTTCTGCAGACGAATAGCCAACAGCCTCTCTTCTCGTTCACGCAGTGATTCCTCCACCTGTGCCGCTTCCTGTAGCTTGCGAAGTACTGTGTTCTTGCTCTGCCACTCATATTTTTCCATCACCATTGACGCTGTCAACAGAGCCCCTGCGCTGTCCTCTGACGAACGAATCCGCACCCACTCGTGTGTCTGGAACGAACGAGAACACCACCACGGGATCCACCTCGAGCTCCTTGAATCTCCTCGATCACGGCTGGGCTTTTTGTCAGCGTGCTTGAGCTCGAAACACTCCAAGCACATCCAGTCTTCATTTGGCACTTGCTGGTCTCCGTAGCACGTATGACAGAAGCGTCGCACACCACGTACTTCACACAGTGTGCACTGCTTGGAATCGACGGAATTCATCGCCACGAAGTCGATGCGGTCGCACAAATGGAGCAGACGTTTACCGCTTTTGTGGGTTTTGTCGAAGCAGTTGGCGCAGTATGCTTGCTGGCAGTCGCGGCACCGCAAACGGGCGAGTGAGTGAGTATTGTGGAAGCATTCTTGGCAAAGTGGCGCGTCAGGGTACTTCTCGCAAGTCGCCAAAAGCGAGATCAAGGCAATGCGCAGACGGTTCCTTGACAACCGGAGGCGAACGATGCGTTGCAGTCGACTAATTGCCTGCTTTGCAATGTCCATGGCACTCTGGAACGATCTCCAAAACGCCCGACGCATGAATATCTGGCGAGTCCAGCTCTGGATCTTGGAGGCGGCAGTCTCACGCTTGTTTCGGTCCCATTTGTCGATCAACGTGCGAATCCACGCTCGAATGCGTTGGGCCTGGCGCTGTTTCTTAAGCACTCGGCGGCGCTTTGTATGTCGTCGCGCCAGAAATCCTCGAATAAACGACTGGATGTCAATCACGGTGGCCTCGATGGCAACAGCTTGTAGTCGCTCCGTCCACGCTACGAGCTGGGGCATTGTCGCACGTGGAACTTGGTCGCCTGGAGGTGGCCAGGTGAAGATCAAAGACGACGTACAGACAGCCTTGAATCGACGCTTCAGCAAGAGCGTCTCTCCATTCGCGAGTCGACTGGCAGGCCCCGTCATTGAGATCACGGAGGGACCGACTCCACGCCAAAACCCGACGACGCAAGGAAGCTGAGTAGGTTGCAGGCCGAACCAGCTCATGAAACTGAACTCGTGGGCAGGCTCATTCATCATCTGGTTCGCGTCAGCCACACCGAACGCCATTCGACTCGCCTGGTTCCTCAAGTATGTCCACGTCGTCGCCGTTTTGTAGAATGCCTTGTTCACCCGCACGTCTACCGGAACCCACGGAAACGAAAACAACACGAACACCCAGTCATGGGACTGTAATGCCTCTTGAAGTTGTGCCGCGGTCATTTTCTGCACATCAGCTCCCGCTGAAAACCTCGCCTCGAGTTGATACTGAATCTTCATCCGCAGCACGAATACTTTGTGGCGAGCGCGCTTGCCACGATAGGCCCGTTGAATACGTGTTGCCATCTCGATGCGTCGGGCTCCGGCCGTCACAGCCCAAAACCGGGCAAGACCTTCTCGAAAGTAGAATTCCTTGAGCTTCCGAGCACGATACATTGCTGCAACTGACTCGATCAAGCGGTAATCCTTCCACATCGGCACTAGCTCTCGCGACCATGTCGTCACCACACCACGGAGTCGACGCTCGTTGTAATACCGCTCCATCTTCTGCAGCATCAGCCGTTGTCGTGCTTGACATGCCACATATTTGTTCCACTGACGCCACATTGCTCTTCGAAGCAGCGTCTCTCGAAGAAGTAAGGCTTGGCGAATCCTGTCCTGATGATTCTTGGTACTGTGTACTCGTTCAAGCCAATGGCGCAAGGCGTAAAGCTGCTGCTTCTCCCGGGCAAACGCTCGAACTGTAACAATGAAACAGACATCAATTTACAGAACCCAATACCCGAGCAGCAATCCTTCCATCACGCATCTCATACCTTGCTTCATCTTCATCACATATCGAGCGAGGGCGATAAATGCATGCTTGGTGGTGTGTTTGATGCAGAAAACGCCTGCACGTTGAAGTTCTTCGAGATAATCGACTCGATCTTGCCGCCAAGCCGCAAGAGCGGTGCCTAGAAGAATACGCTGGTGATGGAGTCGCGCTCGCTTCGACTTCTTCTTGCGTTTTACGTAACTTGTCCACGTCTTCCAGAGGGTAAGCGTGATCTTCACCTCGTTCAGCCGATTCATACAGCACAGCTGAGGGAGCGCTTCTTGGCGCCACGCATCCCAGTAGTGCCTCTGTTGTTTAAGTTTGTCGTGCGCAATTGCAAGACTGAGTTTCGCGTGTTCGCCCCGTCGTCGAAGCACATGAATCCACCAAAGCCGTACCATCCGCTTCCGTAGTTTTTGGTGATGAAACCACAAGGCCTTCCGTAGCTTGTGCGTGGATGTTGACAAGTCGCGTGCTTCGACCAACAGCAAGTGTTGGAGTTTCCACTGATCGAATCGACTGCGAAGCATGAGACACTGCTGCCTCTTCCACCGCTGGAGGACTCGTTGACGTTGTTTGCGTTTCTTGTGCTGCCGAAAACGAAGGGGGAGTGCTCGTCGAAGCACCACCGCAGCTCGTCGAAGAAGAGAAACGAGGACGCACAGTCGATACCATCGCCATGTCCTCTGGATCTCGTACGCTCGAGTCGCCCTAAAGCCCGACTGAAACAACCTGCACTGGAGGATGAGGCGGAGACCCGAGGAAACGTTGAGTCTTCGATCAGCGTCGACTTGATCCTGAGCGAACTCGTCCAAATGATCGTGCAGCTCACGCAGCACCTGCCTCCATTTTGACGTATTTCCTGCACACGCCGCACTCCAACGATCCAGATACCGCGCTCGCCAGGCTATCAGCCATGGCAGAAGGCGACCACACATGATGTCACGCCTTACTTGGAAGCTTCGTAGCAGTTTCGATATCCGACGAGACGATCTGTCTACCTTGCGGTGCCAGTATCGCCTGAAGCAGTGTTGGATTCGTTTGACGGGAGACACATGCGTCATTACGACACGAAACACGACTGAGTCAATCGTGTGGCGGACTTGGTAGGCTCGATACACCTGCCAAGCATTCTGGATTCGACACACTGGCACCATCCATCGCCGGCGTCTTGACTTCTCAAGCCCACGGACGACTCGTTGGCGATAAACGAATACGCGGATGCAATGCTGGATTCGACTGGCGCTGGTGTGCTTCTTGGCAACAACCGCCACGCCCTCGTTTTCCCATCGCCGCTCCGCCAGAAACTGCTCCACAGCCACACGACACGACGTCAATCGCGCGCGCACACGCATACGTCCCAACAGGCCACGCCACACGCGCTGGATCAGCGCTGCCGCAAGCAGTTGGCGATGCCGCAATGCGATTTGTCGGGTCATATAGCTACGGTAGGTCTTTTGAATCAGGATCGCAGCCACATGAAGTCGGTGTTGCAACACTACGCGAGCCATTTCACTACGCGCGAGGAAGCGGCGGATCATTGACTGGATCACAGTGGCACTGACGTTTCTCACTCGCTCGCGGTACAGCAGCGCCAATGTCTTCAGCTTGTGTTGCATGTTCCACGCTCGCCAGCATTTTTGGATACGGCGAGCGCTTCGTGTGTGTTCGAGAAACCTCAACAGCTCCGTTGCCCGCGTCCACCACCCCCACAACGAGCGCGTTCTCGCCATGACATGACACTGGATGATTGCGCACGCATGGGCAAGGCTCGATTGCTTGAGGATGAAGAGCTTCCTTTCATGGTCTTCCAGAATCCGACGCGTCAGCGTGTATTTCTTCCATTCCATCCACGCTGCTCGCTTCACACGGCTATAGTGGCGCTGCAGGACACGAACCATGGAGAGCAGCACGACACGCTGGGCGAATGCATGGTGCTGCTCGTGGTCTCGAAGAAACTGGATGGGAACAACACGACTCGCACTGTCGATTCGACTCTCGACGGCTTCTGTGAGAGTGGCCTGCTGCTCTGCCACGCGACGCTTCAAGCGATCCAGCGGATCCAGCACGGGCGGCGTCCGCTCCCGAGGTCTCTTCGTCTTCTTCGACTGTAGTGACGCCGGTGATCCATCAGCATTCTGCTCGTAAATACGACGAGCGGCCGACACGCGGTGGTGGATCACATCTTGTTTTGGCAGCACCACGACCAACTGACGCGCCGTCTTCTTCTTCACGGCGATCTCCGTCTTCCCATCGACGCCTGGGCGTAAGGGGTACTCATCAGGGCTCTGTTGTGTGTGTAGCACAGGCCACGACAGCGCCACGGGCGGCGAGTGGCGCCGAAACTTGACGGTCTTCCTGCTTCTCGGTGGCTCCTCGACGGCGCTTTCGAGCGCACCAGTGCGCTGTTCATCCCTACTGTCTGCCGTGAGGAGCGTCACCATTAGAGCCACGATCAAGCGTCATATTCCGTCATTAACAGCGTGTAACTCACCCAAATGAGGCGCCAAGACGGGCGTTGGCGCGATGACAATGGCGTTCTTGCCGGCGACTGCCACGACCGGGAGGAGGAACAGCGGCAGCGGGGCCTGCTGAGACGCCGCGCGTCTATCAGAAGATGAAGGAGGTGCCATCTACACGCCTCTCAGTGGGCTGCAGCCTGCGTGGCTGTGGCCATGGGCGTCACGGACAACCACGCCATCGTCCCATTTTCCCATTTTCGGATCGGTTTTTCGCGCAATTTTTTGGTTCGTTGATACCCGCGTACCGCTAGTAAGAGAATAATGACTCATGTGACAGAGGGGTCACTATTTGACGCAGCTGTTTGGTTGTAAAATGGCTGGAATGGCAACGCAACGGAACGCAACACGCTGGTCCCAAGGACTTTTACCCGTACCACAACGACAACCACGGTCTAACCTGGATCGGAGCAGCCTCTGTGTGACCAGGCTTCGCACACTCGCTCCGTCCGCGCTTCCTTCACAGAGGTGATCGTCTCTATGTCCCTGATTGCCATGCGGCATGCCGGTGAATTTCGGGTCGAGGAATCCAAAAGACAACCCAACTGTGCGATACCTGTAAGTGCGATGGCCCACGAAAGGAGCGTGTTAGGTTCGCACGATGGTGCAGTCCGACAATCTTAAGTTCGTATTTTCTGTGAGCGAGTTGTCGGATCCTACTTCGAGCCACAACCGCAACAAATATGTTTCCCCTCCCCGGATGCTATGCTTGATATTTGTATCGGGCTTCTTACCCCTTCGCCACGATATTACTTCACCTACCCCTTTGTCACTGAACGGTTTGTTGCACTTCCCGAAGTAGTTTTTACAATGTTGCGACGTTCTTGAACTAAATCGAGCTAAACTCGAGTGCATCTGACGACCAAGGCGCAGTCGTCGTCGGCATCGTATCTAGCATCGTCTCGACCGTGGCAAGCAAGGCAGCCGCACCCCTGCAGCTCCCCGAAATGGAAGCCGTGTGGGCATGTCTCACTTTGTGCTGTTCACTGTTTGTTTGCTTTTTCTCTCTGTCTCGTTGTTTCAGTGCTGGAAATTTAGCTTTCCTGTGGGTTGGGTTGTGTGGCATATACCGTGGCGGAACGCTGCATGTCTTTGCAACGACCAGTATTTCAGCCAATCACTGTGCTAATTTACAATCGTGTTCGATTGGCTGAAATCCAACCACAGCTGTGTCGGCCCCCTCGACTGAGAGAAGCAAACCAGGACCAACGACCAGGTCCGACTCCGACTCGCGGTTGGGTTGGGTTTCCAACAGCGACAGTCGTGCCGGGGTTTTTTACTTGGACTTTGACTCTGAAGCTCCTGAAGGCTCACCACGGCTGCCTGCTCTTCACACTGGCGCACCTTCGCTCGCAGGTCATCCCTCCCTTTCGCTTGAACGGCTCGAGGCCCCCTCCTCTCCTTCGACACAAGGCCACGCCAGGTCGTCCCATTCGCCGTTTTCCTGTTCCTGTCGAACCATCCGTCGACCGAAACAACAGAAAGCAGTCGAAAGCAACAACAGCAGACCGGAAACCGAGCCCATCAAGATCTTGAGCTGTGCGCGTCCTCTCCTCCCTCCCCCACTATCTACTGCTGCCCAGATCAACCGTTCCCAATAGGTGGAACCCGCATATACGCTGGCATCGTTCCGCCCATCCTCTGCTTCCGCGCAGCCGTGGAAGCTCCAGCGAGTCAATACGACGACATCCCGCGTGACCGTCTCGGGAGACGCCCGCGCTGCCGACGGAGCGAGCAGCGCCAGCCGACCAGGTCTACCACTGCCCGACGGGCGTGCGCCGCCGTCGCTCATCAGCGCCGCGGCCGCGTACCACCGCCTAGCCGCGTCGATCGCGCCGCCCGTCGTAGGACACGGAACCACGACCACCGTGCCCGCCGTCCTCTCCGCGGCCTCCATCCCCGCCAGCTTTTCGTCCAACTACGCCGTGGCTGTCTCCGCTGACGGATCGCCGTTGTCCTACCCGGTCAACAACACTGCTCCTGACATGACGCGCTCGTCCGCCGTCAGTGAAGAAGTCTGGGCCAAGGCCATCCATGCTGTCAAAGTCCAGAAAATGAGCCTGCGACAAGCTGCGCAGCTCTACGGCGTGCACCACATGTCGCTCCACCGCCGCGTCCGTGGCCGCTACTCGTCGTCTCCGTCGTCAGACATCCACAACTTCCTCTCGGCCGACGACGAAGCGGAGGTGCTTGGAGTGTTACGTGAGCAGTTTCTACACGAAAAGCGGATCACGTCCGACGACATCCGCTTCGTCGTCCGTGCCATTGCGAGCCAAGGCGGAAAGCGCTCCATTCCTCCAGAGTTCCCTCCTAGCAGTTGGATCATGGACTTCAAGCGTTCCCACGGCTTTGCCAAGCTAAACAGCTACGCGTACCCACCAGCGAGCGGGGAACGAGATCAGATGTACGACGGTGATGACACGGGATCCAACTACTCCGGGTACTCACGAGGCTCATCGCACGTCTCTCACCGAGGACGTGATGCCGCGCCATCCGCCAACGGCCACAACCAGAAGCCACACGGGCGACGAGCTACGTCGTCCAACTTTGATGGTGAACGCGATGATTTTGGGTCCTCCGCTAATGGCAGTATCTACGACGCTGGACTCACAACGGGAAGCAGCTCCGGTGGCAGCTACGAGAACGGCGAGAGCGAGAAGAGAACTTACAAGCTCAGTCACACCGTTCCAACTGAGACGTGGGAGAAGGCCATCGCTGCCGTTGAGCAGCAAGGAATGAGCCTTCGTTCCGCTGCCAAGATGTACGGCGTCCACTTCGCTGCTCTTCATCGCAGAGTCAAGAAGCGCGCACAAGGTGAACAGGCATCTGGCATTGAAGGGTACTTCCAACCCGACGACGAAGCTGGCATCATCCGTGTTGTGGTCGCAAGAGCCGAGCTTGGCGTCTTGATGACCTTCGATGAGCTCATGGACCTGGTCCAGCGGGCAGCACTTCGCAACCTTCCAGATCTGTCGGTCGAAGCTGCTCGTAAACTCATGACACGCTTCCAAACTCGCAACGAACACTCCATCCGACACATCATCACGGACTGGCCACTGCCCCGTGCCAACCCCATCACATCGGTGCCACGCGTTGTGAACAACCACGATGGTGCCCCACGAGGTATGAGCAACCTGTCGATCTCATCGTCAGCGTCCTCTTCATCAGCGCGGAGACTACCGCTGCCACTGCCACAGTCACCGCCAGGCTTGCGAGGGTATCCTCCAGCCCGATCCAACCAGGTCGTCCTGAGCGAACCTCCACTCGCCCGCATCCACCAACAGCCTCGCGTTGAGATGCACCACTCCCCACTACCATCACTGGGATCCGACTTCGCGCTTCCTGGGCCACCGGCGTCCGTCTTTTCTCGTCACACTTTGCACAACAACGTGAGTCCGCAGCCACTACGCGTCCCGCAACCGATGCCGTCGTCGGCTGTTGCGGATCACCTTGCATCACGCTACGTGAACCACGCAGACCCACGCGACCACCTCCGTTACGATGAGCAAGACGGCGACAGCGAGCGTCGTGACAGCGGCAGCAGTGACGGCGACGCGGTCATGTTCGTCTGACGCTCACCAGCTCGTCGTCGTCGGCCATGAATCCTTTTGTGTCTTTCTGTATCAGAAACCGAGCAGTGTTGGTTGTAGATTGTCGAGAGAGAGCTCCGGCGGCGAAGCACAACTTTAATTCCAATATTTAAGCCTTCCTACATGTGATCTAAACGGCAGAAAGCGTCGCTTCTTGGCACAAGCCACGACGAATGTCGCGGTTGGATCTTATTAGACGACGTTCCACGCTTATGCATAGCCACGACCACTTAGCAATGTCGGACGACCGTAAACCCATGAATTGATTGTATCGGGTATCAAGTCTGAGAGGAATGGCGGCACATCAGCGATAATACACTTGAGCTTCAAAAACGTTTGATTATATTAAAATAAAAAGCTGCGGCTGGCCCGAGCGGTCCTTCACATTGCCGTCTTGCGGTACTCGAGCACCATCTTCTTCTCGGAATCCGCCCAAATCGTGCGATTCACAAACGACAGCGAGTAGTCGTCACCAAGCGGCGCATTGCGGCAGAGAATCTCCACTTGTTTTTCACTCTTCAGCTTCATCTTCATCGCAACATATTTTTTAAGCCGCTGGATCTACAGAGGCATACATTGCTCAGTCAGAGAAGTGGTTCAAATGCCAAAACCACTGGGTGGACGTACCTTGAAGCTTGCGTTGGTGAGCATGAGAGGTTTCTTGAGCTTGTCCAGACGAAACCAGAAACTCGGACCGTCGCTGTGAATTATGCCACGGCATCAGCTTTCTCTCCATCCAACAGGTATCAATAGGCAACCACAACGAAACGAACCTCCTATCTGGATGGAGCTCGAAAGCGATCTTCTCTGTCGGTTGCGCCGGTTGAGAGGAGTTGTTAGACGGTCGCACAACTGGCTCCGGCTCGGATCTTCGACGTTTGGTTGTCCCCCGACCGGAGGTGCCCGTCTCGGCACTGGCCGCCTTGCGTTTGAAACCATGGCGCTCGTAGAACTCGCGCTGCGCTACTGCTTCCGTCTCCTCGAAGCTCGGCAGCAGCTTTTCTGCGAGCCCTTGGATCGCAGGATCAGGTCTACACATTAACCCCAGCATCAGTCAGCAATTCATATCTTGATACTCAGAGTCCCGGTAGGCACTATTCGTACGCGAGAGCGTCAAACGGCTTGGCGCCGAGATGGAGGCCGCACGTGGGGCACGAATTGTTGCGTCGGTCGCGGAATAAGTAGTGGTTGATGCAGCCAGAGCAGACTGAGGACCCATATTCACATAGCATTCACGGCATGAGTCCCCTCGAATTCTGGTATTACCACACCGGACGACCAGGAACACGCACATGTATGGGCGCATTCCTTGATTTTGAGCGGGTTACGGAAGTACCCCTCGCAAAGCCTGCAAGTGAAGTGCTCGTTGATGTCCACAAGGCGGATTGCGATCTACAAAAAACGCGAAGATGTGAGTAAAAACTGCCTCCAAACGTCCATTTTCGGTCCGTTTCCGATGCCAAAACGCTTGTAGTGGCGCGATTTTGACGCGAAATACACAGCTCGGTAGCTGGAGAGACGCCTCACCTTGCGCGCCTCGGCTAGCAGCGCCGTGCAGCCCCCCATGGGCTTCGTCTCGCCCCTCTTCTCGTCCGCGGTCTTCCTCGTTGCCGTTGCCTTTGCCGCCATTATAGTCGTGGGAATAATGACGCGGGGAAATTGGAGGTTGCTGTCGGCAACCAAATTCAATCGGCATTATCGACATGTCGATAATGTCGAAGTATATACCCTTTGATTTATCATACACGCCACCCAATAATACAGGTACGACCTTTCACGTCCCCAATGGATCCTTCATCCTTCGATGGAAGATGATGCGTCCAGCGGGGATGCACACGATGAGGCGTCGCCAGGAGAGCCGCGGCGCTCTATTGGAGTGCAAGGATATCTTCCACGTCGGCTCTAGCTTCTGATCGAGCATCCACTCGCTGCATTTGACTCCCACAGGCAGACAGGATGCACACCGCTGCGTTGACATGCGTCGCTCTGTGCCTCAGCTTCTCCTGCGTGTTGGCTGCGACTCTCACGTGTCCGCAGTCTATCGCTCCAGGCACGCTGACCATGACATGCGGTGCTGCTTGTCCCGACGCGCTGTCGCCGTGTCTGTACTTCGCTAGTGCCAGTGACTGCGTCGCGGAAGAGGACTCGGGCAGTGTGTGCGTGTCCAGCATCTTGGCAAATGCCAACTGCGCCATCGAATGCTTCTCTCCATTCAGTGGCAGTGGTGAGAGCTGGAACCTCATGGTGACCGACGACGACGAGTACAAGCGCGACGTGGTCGTGGCGCGAGCGCGCGATGCGACTTTCCAGCTCGCCAAGAAGACCAACCAGCAGCTACGAAAGATCCGAGACCTCAAGTTCCCAACCACGACCAAAACGATCTCCATCACGGGCAACGCGTTGCCCATTTACGACAAAGCCGTGAACTATCCCGTGATTTACCACGGTAACGATGTGGCCGTGGATATGAACTTCACGTTCCTGGCATCTGCCACGCAGGCCACGACGATCATCATGGAGAACGTCAACCTCACGGCACTTCGAGAGATCCCCTTGCTTCCCCAGCTCGTCAATCTGTACGTAATAAATCGGGTATGTCGATGTAGGCTTGATGATGGTATCTTTGACCGATGTTTTGCGTTGTAGACAGCTCGCCAATGGAAAGCTCCACGCTATTCCCAGTGGAATCGCTGCTCTCCCGTCACTACAGCGACTGTGAGTAGCGTTGCTTTCAGTGATGCCCACGGTTATGCTTACTCATATACGTGTGTTTTATGCGTAGTGACGTGTCGTTGAATACACTTCTCACAATTCCCAGCGGTGCGCTACCCATGACGCTCGTAGATCTGTGAGTTTGTTCCACTCCTTCTCTAGTGACATACACTTTACTCAGTCATTCCGTCGCATAGGTGTCTGCAAGATTGTGGGCTGGAGTCACTTCCACCAGGCATCGCCAGCATGACTCGCCTCAAGAAGCTGTAAGTGCATTGAGAGAAGATTTGGCTTGCTATCGACACACTAACTTGTGTATTTTCCTCATCAGGGATCTGGCCGGCAACAAGTTCCCACTACCTCCTGCTGGTTCACTACCACTGCAAATCGAGCACCTGTACGCCGAACTGATACGTGATGAGCCTTGCTGCTGCGGTTTCTCATTCTGAACTTGGCTGCTGCGTAGAATCTGGTGGGGGCTTTACCACAAGCGTCTTCCTCCTGACTTTGCGTCCATGACCAAACTCAAGAAACTGTACGGAGGGCACCACGACGCCTACTGCATACTGACGCTCCGTACACTAACGATCGATGTGTTCACCATAGAGAGATGGGCTGGAATGATTTCTCAGACTCCGAGGTGTTGGCGCAGCTACCGACGTCACTCGAGGAGCTCCACCTCGTGGAAGCGCAGCTCACAGACCTACCAACGTCATTCACGAGCCTGGCCAAACTCAGCTGGATGTACGTACCCCGGACTACCAGGGCAAGCTCTATAACCTCTCGTTGACTGAGCTGGTGCTTCCTACAGTGACCTCGCCATCAATAACATTCGTACGGTGCCAGCGGCCGCGATTCCCTCCAATCTGAAGTTTCTGTGAGTAGCTTGTGCCGATTGCCAGTGTCTCACATCACATGCCAGTGAGTGACTAATTTGAGGCGCACTTGTACAGGAATGTGTCAGTGAACTGGATCTCGACGATTCAGCCGAAGGCTCTGCCCACGTGTCTCGAGACGCTCGACTTACACGTCAACGTACTCTCGTGCAACTCCTTTCCATCGGATTTCACGAGTCTCACGAGCCTCAAGACCCTGTATCTCCACGCCAACCTACTTGATTGCGTTCCCACGGCGCTCTTCAGCCTCTCCAGTCTTGAGACGCTCACGCTGCACCATAATCCGAACTTGACACGCGTGACACTCAACAAGAGCGAAGTCGAGTTCTTGGGTAGGCTCAAAAGCTTTACCATCGACCAGCGATGTCTCAACACAAACTGCGAATCGCCGACTGCTATTGGCCAGACGGGCTACATTGTGTGCCTCACTGGCACGATAAACAATAGCTCCAGCAGCAGCGGGGCTCATGATGTTGCAAACAGTCCGAAATCGAGCGTCTCGACCGGAGGCCAGTCGAGCGGCCTGTTCGACAATAACCGAGGGCTGATCATTGGCTTCGCGGTGGCCATTGGTGGTATGATTGCGATTCTCATCGGTGCTGTGCACTGGAAGAAACGCCGTCAGGACGCAGCGCCAGGATCCGTGATGCAGTTTCCAGGTGACGATGGGAAAGGCGGTAAAGCCTCCGTGAGTGGAGCTGGTGAGGTCTGTTTGATCGAAGAAGAGCGTCGGGACGCCGACGGAGCGACCGACGCGACAGTGTACGAAGAGATGAAGAGTGACGAGACGTACAGAGATACCAAGTCGAAGGTGTCATCAAGCTCAGTTTCATTGAAGGGATCGGCGTCGTCGGCTTTTCAAGCGGCATCTACAGCGCAATCAACGACAAGCACAACAACTGTGGTGAGTGAAGGAGAGCCTCACGGGAAGAAGAAGACTAAAATCATCAAGAAGATCACGACGACGACTACGAGAACCACACAGGCAGCGGAGGTGGGACAAACCGTCGCTCGAGACACTGAGCGGCACTCATCGGTTGTCGTGCACGAGGAATTACTGTCACGACGAGTCGATTGCGCCGAAATCCGCGAATTGCAAACGCTATCCAGCAGCCAATCCAGCGAGGTCTCCCTGGCTATTCACAACTCACGCCACGTCGTCGTCAAGCGTGTGACTCAGATCCGCACGGAATCTAGCTCCACCACTAGTGAGCACCAGCGTTTCATCGACGGCATCAAGGTTCACTCGCGTCTGGAGCACCCGCGGATCCTAGAGCTGGTCGCGGTCTCATGGACCACGCCTCACGATGTCCAGACAGTGTGCGAGTACATGGCCAACGGCGACTTGGGCTCGTTCCTTGCCTCACAGCAACCGAAAATTGAGACGCTAGGGGAAGAAGAAGACCACCATTGGGACGACGTCGCGATCCAAATCGCACTGGATGTCGCCGAGGCGCTCGTGTATCTCCATTCACTGGATCCTCCGGTGGTTCATCGTAACCTCAAGTCGCGAAACGTTCTCCTGGATGAGATGCTGCGAGCCAAAATCACTGGCTTTGACTGCTTCCAAGATACTGGCGATGCCACCACGAGGGCAGTCGGTGCCAATGCTACACGTTGGACAGCCCCGGAGCTTCTCAGTGCGTCCGCCACTACCACTACGACTTCGACGAGTGCAGCCGACGTCTACTCACTGGGAGTCATTCTCTCAGAGCTTGATACCTGGAGTTTACCGTACGCAGACCAGATAGGAGTCTCCGAGTCCGTTCTGCTGAGTCGAGTGGCTGTAGGCAAGATCCAACCGCGTTTTCTGACCTGCAGCCCGAAGAGCATCGTGGATTTGGCCCGGAAATGCCTCGTGTTGGACCCGAAGAAGCGACCGACGGCTCGGGAGGTAGCTGACGGACTGCGCGAGTGTCTGTCACCGCAGCACGGCCACGACGAGCACGTGTATGGCTTGGCTGGAGCATGCCGTGGCAGCACGAGCAGCAGCACAGCGTCAGTGACAGCGTTTGGCGTGGCCATGACGTTGTGAGATTCTGCCAAGAGAACCAAAATGAAGTGATTTTGATAGGAAACGAGTAGGATGCCAAGAGAAGTTCAGTACAAGCAAGCAGAGACTCGGCCACTATAGTCGGCCATCCTCTCCATCTTCCTGACTGCGATGGCGAGCCCCGTGCACATGAGGGATTCTCCCTCCCCTTACACCGTCGATATTCAGAGACGAGAGGCATACATTGCGTATCTGGAGGACCGCGCCAACGCAGTGCGCGTGTATCTCCACCATCTCGAACGCCAGACCCTTCATCTGGAGTCTTGCGTCCAGAATGCTGGCGACACGAACCTGTGTCCATGTGAGACCTTGGCCTTATCACCGAGTCCACTTCCGTTGGCTTCCGCTCCAGCCCCTTCACTCGAGCCTTCAGCCTCTCCGCCTTTGTCGATCGCACAAGAACCACTTCCCATCACGCCTGTGACGCCTTCCGAAGAGCAGCTCGTGGACGGTGTGGATGCGTCTCCAAACAAGGCATCTCCAGATCCGCTTGGTGGCACGACGTTCGCGGTAGTCGTCTTGGTGGCGCTCATTCCCGTGGCGCTTGTGATCGGCATTCTGCTGCTGACGCGTCGGCGTCGATCAGCCTAGGAAGCTGAGCTGCTCTATTCGTGCTTCAGTCGCTGGATCTCCATCTCAATTCGCTTCTTTTCTGCCTCTTTTCCGTTCAAATCTCCGTCTTTAGCGATTGCGCCAAAGACTTGTGCGTGCATGTACTCATCGTAATCCAAATACCACACCGTCAAGGCGTACCGGTCTCTGGTCTCGTCTTGGCAGCATAGAACTTCGTGCGGCACGCGTGTATCCGAGAAGAACAGTAGCAATCGATCTAATACTGGGGCTATTCGAACAGGCTGCGGCTCGAGATGCAGCAGTAGCTCACCACCATGAACAGCAGCGTCCCAGTCTTCGTTCAGGTACAAGATCGCAGTCAGTTTGCGACCGTTGCGGTTCGGATTGTCGCAGTGGCGAGTGTATCTTGCATGGTTCTTGCCTGGATAACATGTAACCATGGCCTTCTTCCGCAATAGTGCACTCACGGACAACTCGTGGCTGTGTAAACTCAGACGTTCGAGTATCAAGCGGTCTAGCTGCCGTAGTACAAGGCGGATAGATCGCGGGCAGAACTTGTCGCGCTCATCCATCCACAGCACGTAGTCGCCACGCACATGGGCCATTTGGTACCGTAAATTACGGCCTGTGTTGCCTCCCGCGAGCTCCCCCAGACGGAATAGGCCGTCGCTGTCGCTTGCATGATCTGCAGTCGGCGGTGGTGGTGGCTGAGTGGGCGCTAGTACTGATTCCGATGTCGCCGGAGGGGACGACGCAGCCAGGGACGCATTGTACATCCGCTCCGCATCCAGTCGTACTTGTAAGCTCAACTCACGGCCGACAAATCCATCCAGCACAGCGAAGGACTGGCGTTCCAGGTCGCTCGCAACACGTAACATCTCATGCATCGGCGGAAGGTTGGGTAGGAAGGTGTCTTCAGGCTTGGTCGTGATGATTCCGTTCTGTGGTGGTGGTGGGATCGTCTCGGCTCGCGCTTGCTCCTCCTTGTCTGCAGGAGACTTCGATAAGTCCGTGGATGTGGCAAGGCTGAGTAGTGCACGATCCGCTTCATGAGCTACACGCTTGAGCTCACGCTCTGCAGACTTATACTCTTCCTCTGCCTTCTGTTTGGCTGACGTCATGGCTGCCACTTGCTGCTCGAGGTGGTCGACTTGGTTCTGCAGCTCTTCGGTTGTCTTCCTTAGCATGGCAAACACTCGTGTCGCTTGGGCATCCAAAGGATCTTCTTCCACTTTCTTCTCGTCGACCTCCGCCTCTGTTACTGCTACCGTAAGACTTGAAATGACGGAGCGAAGTCGTGGCCCTGCTGACGGGGCTTCGTGTTCGTCGATGAGACGACCGAGGTCGTCGGTCATCGACACAGGGAGACCGAGAGACACCGACGCCACAGCTTTACTGTTTGTTGGTAACAATGGATCTAGATGCACCAGCGGAATGGGTGATACAGTGGGAAATGCCTTGAACAGCGGTACAAAGCGGCGTAGTGTTGCCCAAGAGGAGTCCCCCTCCGCTGCAGTGAGGGTATCCACTAGCGTGGGCTTGTGCAACCACAGTACTTCCAGCTTGGTAGGGCTCCACCCATTCACTGGCGATGCCAATTCGCTCAGCAGCTTGTAGGTGGAGGCAGTGAGATCGATGCAGTAAAACCCTGGGCCATGGATCGTGAGCGTGAGCTGCTTGGAGTGGCGGTTGGTCGTGAGCTGCGAGACGTACGATGGTGAGACTCCGCGACACAGCCACAGATCCAGCGTTTCCAAGGACTGTGCATGGCCTGTAGTGGTGGATTTGAGGCGCTCACGAGAGAGCTGCTGAAGCTCATACACGAGCATGAAGCTCACGTGGGAGCAGCGGCGTAGACTGATGTGTTGGACAACCGGGCACTTGTGGACGAGGGCGAGGACCTGGTCGTCAGTCACCCGCGAGTCGTCCAGCACGAGCCTGTGGAGAGCGTCTCCGACGTTTGAATCGTTGAGCTGCAGCTCGAGCAGACGCCGTAGTTGGCGGAAGTCTACGACACCAGGAAGCCGCAGTCGATGCCAGTGGGAAGCCGACAGCAGGGCAATCTTCCAGGTCGGACCCACACGAATGAGAGTCGAGACCCACTGGAAATGATCTAGGAACGATGCGATCCGGGCAATGAGCTGATGATCGTGCAGTACACCCGTACTAGTGTCTCTCGAATCGGTCTGTGAGGTGTCGGCTTCAGCTTCAAACTCGTCCCATTCAACGCCGTGCTCCACTGTGAGGTCGTCGGAGAATCGCACACTCAGCGTCTTCTTGTCATCGTCAAGGGCCACGACTTCACCAGCAAAGCGCATCCCGTCGAGTATGCGGAAGCCAAGTACGCCAAGCTCCAGCGTGCGAGCCATGCTGCCAAATCCAGTGTCGTAGGTTGGCTGTGTGCCAATTGGGGCTCGTGACCTTTCGCGTCCCCGAGGTCAAGGTCTCTCCACCATAACGACACCTCATCGACTTTGTCTGCACATACAAAGCCGTCACGAACACCACCATAACGTCCAAGTCCTTCATCCTACGAAACGCTCAGGGCATGCCGACATCCATGCCCTCCTCAGCAACGACCTACGTCCTTGGCTCGCCGCTTTCGCCGGCCGCCAAGTTGATTAGCCTTCATGTCCACTCTCTTTATTTCTCCACAGCTATTAGGGTACATTAATTGCGCTCAATAGATCTCCAAGTTCATCATCATCATCACCATAACGACATGTGCCAACAAATCCCCATACTGCATTGCGAGGCCATAAACGTACAGGACGACGGAGGGCGACGGCACGAAGTGGACATCCTGAGCTCCATCGAATGGCGACGCCACGAAGAAGGCACCCTGAGCTCCATCGACACTCCTCAAGATCTAGGCCTCAGATCTGACGAACATCTGATTATACTTTCATGATAGCCAATAGAAATACGTGTATCTCTCTTCACTCTCTATCTGCCCAGCGGGAGTATCTACCGTACTCTATCAAGCACTTTTTCCATCTGCACAAATCAAGACCGTACTTACACAGGATCATTTCTATAGTATGTTCATTTCTACTTGGTTTTCCAATGTAGACAATTCTCAATAAGCCCGATGATCGTATCTGGTTCCTCTCGTCGACTCGGGATGTCTGCTGTGTTGGCT
>JAADVL010000027.1:0-104843 GCA_023334995.1 Pythium sukuiense
CCCCCCCCCCCCCCCCCCCCCCCCCCCCCCCGAGATTCCAGAGCCTCCCGGAATCCCCCTGAGCCTCTCATTCAAATCGATTTGTACCCCAGGGGCTCAATCTGGTTGTTTTTTTAGCCAATCACTAGGAAGATATGTGACCTAGCCTCGAGTCCGCCTTCGTTCTTGATGTGGCTTCTCTGCTTCTTGCCTCTGCTGGTGTGTTGTTGGGTTGTCTTATCCAGTTGTCGGCTGTTTTGTGTGGAAGTTACCCGTTTTCTCTGTTTTTCGTTTTCCCCCTACTTTTAGGACGTTTTGTCCTGTAGGTAAATCAATAATTGTGTAGAGTCTGTACACTACGGTACCGACTGTGCTTGCATATAACCGACGGTCGTCTGCAGAGCCCTACCCCGTCCCAATCTGTCAATCTGCTTTTCATGACGGAAATATAAAGCAACTTCTTGAAAAATAACCAAATGCATCAAACTTGATTACATATCAAATTCTACGTCCTCCGACACTTGCCCAACTTCTTCATCGAGTCGCTGGAGATGTTCCAGGCGCTCGATGCCGGCGTTGGTTTCTTCGATGCCAGTTCTTGTGTAGCCGGCCTGAATTGTTCCAGGTGGTCCCATGCGGCCTTTACCCAACCACTTTGATCTTCTGTCTTCAGCTGGAACGTTAGACCTGGGACGTGGCGCGTGACTGCGTCGCGTAAGTAGTCAACCCACTGACGTCGCATGTACTCTTTGAACGGACGCATCCATGCAACGTCAGCGGGACACACAGACGTCAGTCCTGGTGGGACTGGCATGAGGTGGATGTTGAGCGAGGCGGCATGGGCTTGGACAAGGGGCGTCCAGTGCCCCGTGAATTCGTCAAGGAGGAGGAGGATGGGCTTGGTCATGTCTTCGCGGTTGCCGAAATGCTCCGTCAAAAAGTCACGGTGGATGAACTCGTTCCACCAGCCAGTAGCATTGCCGTAGATCCTCATTCCGTGCTGTTCTTGCATTCCTTGGACGCGACGCCACAGAAAGCGCCCGAATCCCTGTCGCTCGACAATATTTTCAACAGCAACATGCAGCAACGATGATGGCTTGGTCTTCAGGACGACGGTGGCGAGGTACTTTTTTTCCGTTCGAGTCCGCAAGAAGCATAGCTGTCAGCCGTTGTTTGTCGGCTCCCGCGCAGCGCACCCACACAGTCTTGGCGCCAACGCGATCGATTGTCTTCTTCGGTAGGTACTCGAAAAAGACAGCTAGCGAAAGTTAGTTTTGTGTCTACACAAAAGTAGAATTGCATGCCTTCTTACCCGTTTGATCGGCGTTGTACACCACGTCCACCCCCAGCTCCTCCTTTTTAGCCCGAACCTTGGCCGCGAATGCTTCTGCTGCTGCCGCCGCATCTGCAGGTGGCGTTTGCCCTTGCCAAGTGCTGGCGCGCATGGACATCCTGTGCCGCTTGAGGAAGCCCTTTTGCCAGCATGGCGACGCGGCGAATTTCTCGACGCCAGCGTCGCGAGCCACCTGCTTGGCATGGAGTCGCAGCATGAGGGAGGAGATTGGGACTCCCTCAGCCCGCAGCCGGTTCACCCAACCGACGATCTCGAGCTCGATGGCAGCGCTCAGCGCGGTGCCAACGCCACTCTGGCGTTTTTTCTTGTCGGTGCCGCGCTGCTGGCACATCAAAAGTAACTGCGGCCTCTCCCCCTTCCAACGATAGATATCCTTACGCTTTGACTCATACTCCGTGCCTACAAGAAGAGGATAGAACTTCTGCATAACCAGTTGCATTAAGGAGCATTTCGCCCAGTAGTCGATGATCTCGAGCTTCTTGCGCGCCGGCGTCGACTGCCGCTTTTTGGGCGCCATGGCGGCGAACTCGTAATGGCGGGAAGCCAGCTCAGCGGTATTTTTCGGTCTGTCGCTTACAAGGTCTAAACAGTAGTTCCCTCAGATTGCGAAACGGTGATTGGCTAAAACCATGGTGTCGCTTTTATGACTCGTCGGTTACATGCAAGTACTATTGGAATCAGTCGTTCTCAATGTCAAAAGCCGGCACAACGGAGGTGGGAAAATACAAAACCCGACAGTGCTATTTTATCCAATGAGTTTCCAGTATGTGGGTCCTCGCTCACGTCTCCATTTTCAGAGCGAACAAGTGATTAGAAAAATGGATGCACCAATCGACGAGAACACCAAGCGCACTGTGCAGAAGATCCCGCTGCTCGCCACACGGGCCGGTCCGCGCGATGGTGAAGACTGGACCAAACGCCTCAAGGAGGAGTACTTGGCGCTCATCCAGGTGCGGCCCAAGCCGCATGAGAGGCGATTGTGTGAGCGAACATCGGATACACACATGACGCGAACACTTGGCTTGGATGGAATAGTACGTGAAGATGAACAAGGAGGCCGACAACGACTGGTTCACCATCTCATCGAACAAGGCCGGCACGCGGTGCGTTTATACACTGCTCTTTGATCGTTGTGATCTACAGTACTTGACTGACGCTTGAGGGACTTGGCTTTCAGCTGGACGGGCAAGTGCTGGTCGTTCCACAATGGCCTGCGCTACGAATTCGACTTGGAGTTTGAGGTCGGTTCGATGAGCACAGCTCTCTCGTATATCTGTATCCAACAGACTCGCTGACTCGGTGCCTTTCAGATCCCGGCGACGTACCCAGTGTCGAACCCTGAGCTGTGCATCCCGGAGCTCGAGGGCAAGACGTCCAAGATGTACCGGTGCGTGATCCCACTTGGGGTTGGCGACTTATATATCTGTTGAAACGGGATGGTTGTGATCGCTCTGTGACTCTATAGTGGTGGTAAGATCTGCTTGACGATCCACTTCGCGCCGCTGTGGCAGAAGAACGTACCGCGCTTCGGCATCGCCCACGCCCTGGCTCTCGGTGTACGTAGCGTTGGGGGAATATTACTGCGGGAATGGCTTGGAGTGGTGAATGACGTCTGTCGATCATCGTTGTTAGCTGGCGCCGTGGCTTGCCGCTGAAGTGCCTGACCTCGTGGAGCGTGGCGTCATTACGCCAGTCTAGATCATCGACACTTGCGTGTGGCGTCCTCACGCCAGTCGAGATGGTATCGAGCTCTTGCGAATACAGGACCAAATAGTCTGCTTTGTGGGTAGATGCAAATGAAACGATCTTCCGATGGATTGTTTCATTCGAGAATTCTACTACATTGAAGGGGGTGCTTACTGTACGGCTGCTAATAGTTGTAGGTGTTTGTGGTTGGTTTTCGGGGTCTGCGGGTTCACGTCTCTTGGGGGTAGTTCGGGGGGTAATTACGGAGGAGCTCACTTGCTGGTGAGCTCCTCGATCTCGGGAGCCTCTTGTCGAGCTATCCGCCCACTTCGGGACGATCGCTCGACTCATGTCGTCGCGCCTAACGAAGGATCTATTGGGGCGAGTGCGCCGCTGCTGCACTGCGTTCATGGCAACAGCGAGAGAAGGCGGTGGGGCGACATCAGCGGCGGCGACAAGATCGGTGGCTGCATCGACATCGACACAGACGGAAGTGACGGCAGGTTCAGCCCGCTGCCACTGTTGCCCATCTTGGTGTGCGCGCAGCAGTAGCCAGATCGCTGGGCCCACTTAGGGCATCCGTAGAAGTCACAGCGCTTGCCACCTCCATGGGACCGACAGAGGCGGTTTTGGTGGGCGTTTTTGTCGCAGCCCTGCACGTTGCACTGGCGACCGCCTCCATGCGACTTGCACAGTCCACGAGTCTGAGCAAACTTCTCACAGTCGTCACGCTTACACCGGGATCCACCACCGTGCTCCGGACACTTGCCGCGGCTGAGCGCTGACTTGTTGCAGCCACCAACACTGCACACCTTGCCACTGTGTCGGTTACAGAAGCCAGCCGAGCGACGCAAGTTTGGACAGTCAGGGTATGAGCAGCGGAGCTGCTTGCGCTCGGCGCTGTTTGCAGATCCCAAGCTGTTGGCAGAAGTGGACGATAGCGATGAAGTCGATAGGGTCGTTGCCAACGACACTGAGGCGCTAGAAGAGGCGTTCTGAGACTTCTTCTTCTTGAGCGGAGGCATCGACAGCATTGGAAGTGGTGGAGGAGGGAGGCACGAAATCATCGGCTTGACAGGCTGGGCGTCATGCGACTCGGACTCCATCATACCCGACATACCATCATGAAAGAACGGTGGCGGGAGGCGCGCAAACTCCTGAATGAAGACGCGCGGTGGCGAAATGATCGAGTTCATGATCGACGCGGGCAGCGAGGACGAGGATGTGTTGAGGAACAAGCTGTTGTTGTTGCTGGTGGTGATCGAGCCGTTGACGCCGCTGGAGCGCAACGAAAGCGGTGGCTGCAGTCGGCCAAGCGGCGTGTGCAGCGAGTCGAAGCAGATCTGAGGAAACGACAGCTCGACATGGTGCTGACGCTTGTTGAGTCCGAGGTGGCGAGTGCTTGATGGAAGTGGGTGACGAGGAGAAGCGAAGTCGGCGTCCAGGAGAAGCTCGCGCAGAATGTCGTTCTCTTCACTGGAGCACTGCGGCATGCGCTGGCGCTCGGTCTCGACGTATCCACCAGAGAAGAACATGTTTGCAGGTGGCGGTTGAATGGAATCGCTGGAACAATTGAGTCGCGGACGAAGGGAATCGACGGCTTGAAGATGGATGTACCTCTCGTGCGGATGGCGATGGAGGTGGGGAGCTGCGACTGCGAGACAACTGGTGCAGGCACGATGTGAATCTCGGGGCTTTGTTGCACACGCCGGGGCAAGGCAAATCGCACTTTGAAACCTCAATCAGCGTCCGTTCTTCAGCAGCCAAAACCGAGCCGCTTCGCGTCGCAGGTAGCCTAGGCGCCGCCTCGTGAACTCTTCTGGGTCTCCTTGGCCAGGCTCGAAAAGCGTGAAACCCTGAGACCACCCGGAGGGGAGTGGTTTGACTGAAACGACTCCACGGCCACAGCTCGGCTCATTTTCTTCGCAACGTTTCTTTCCGTGGCCAGTGCCGCAACGCTCGGCAGCCGCGAGCGTTCCACCTCCCCTCACACACATACACCGCTCTCTGCAGTCTTGCCCATTCCACACCCGCACCCTTTCGTGCTACTACGCGGGCTGGGGCTCTATAAATGGCTTCAACTGCTCCGGTTTCAAAACCAAGGGCAACTTTTCGCCGCGCCATGTTGTTGGATCTTTCCGCGCTTCTGAGGCCCGTTTCCTGCCGGTGAAACCGACTTCAATGCCTCACAGTTCACGAGTCGACCATCAGACGATAGCTCTGCTCGTGGTGTGGAGCCCGTACTTCAATCCACAGCAAGCCTTGCACCCATGACAAGGGGAAGGGGAGAGCTGACGACGACGCTTACATGACCAGTGAAGAGGTGACCGGTGAGCTGTGCGGAACGCCCACGGAACGCACGGAAGCTGACGTACCTGACTTGTTAGTGACTTGGACCTCACAGACAATACTGTAGCACTGGCGGATCTCTGGGCTTCAGTAGGACGCACTCCAGGCAATCGTACTGTAGCGAAAACAGCCACCTGCGATCAACCTCCTTGTGCCTGTGAAAACCCATTAGCGACACGGAAAACGGCCAGAACGAGGAGCCCAAAGAGTGAATAAGGCTCATTCTGGGCGCCTTGCTCGGATCTTGAAGTGGACTCATGCACGCCGCGCGCAACGTCTTTGACTCCCATCGCATTCCCATATTACGTGATTACCATGACAGGCACATGTCGATCAGATCAATGCGCATGCGATCTTGTGTCTCGGTAGGACCATGATGCTCGAGAGTTCAGCGCACGGTGACCGCGTACCAGAACTTGCTACTCAACGCCTGTCACATCGCGTGGTTCAGCAGGAGCTGCACGGATCAAGCTGAGCTGGTCAAGTTGGAACGGCCTTTTGCACATCGGACACGAGTTGAACCCGTCTTTCTCCATCTAGCAGCAAAGAAAATGTGAGACTTGTGCACCCACGCAAGTTGCGACGATTCAACAGGACGCTGAACAGGACGTACCTTTTGCCAACATGGGAGGCAGCAGATGTGGCCACACTTGGCAGCATAAGCCTTGCGCGTGATCTCGTAGCACACAAAACACTGCGGATCCTTGACGACTGCAGCAGCACGTTGCACCGACTGCTGTTTGCGACGCTTGTTCTGCTGTTGGAGCCGTTCAAAAAAGCTCGTGATTCCCGATCCATTCCGTGCGTGAGAGACTGAGGCTGCAGCGGACGCTATCGAAGGCTCTTCTTTGACGGTCATTGCCATCGCGGTGGCTGGTGAATTCGTGCGGCTGAAGCGAAGGCCGAGAGATTCAGCTTGCTGGACAAAGCGCTGCCGAATCGTCACACTCAGCACCTTCGGCATGAGCTCCAACAGCTCCTGGCGGTCAGGGGAGCGCAGTAACTCGCACATTTGAGCCAGAGATGCGTCGATCTGGTCTCCGGCTTTCAAGCGACGAATGAGTTCGTACAGCTCTGTAACCTCCGAGGGCGAGAGAACGCGACGAGCGACTGATGGAAACTTTGCCACAGCATTGTCTCCATCGGCGGACGCTACACGTTTCCCTTGTTCGTCGGATATCGTCGAAAGCCCCTCAGACTGATCTCCGTTGCTCTCCGTAAGGTCGACGATTTCATTTCGAGACGATTGGCCTTGGGGCTTGGGCGGTACAAAGGGCCTCGCTATCGAAGATGTCGCTTGAACCATGCTGGACGAAGATGAAAAGATCGATCCCAATGTCCGTTTCCTCGAAGTTGGTGCGGGAGCTGATCGATTCTCCGTCGATTGCGCAGGTTTGTATGCAGCAACCGGCGTCTTGGTGGGGACGGTCGACTGAGAGAAGGGACCAGAAGGGCGTCGCCGCAACAGCTGAGGGTCAACGTACGACTGGCCGTCCCCAATGCCCGTACTCGACTGAGCGGAGGCCGCACTACTAGATTCTCGAGAGGCAACTTCACGATTCTGCATCGGTACGACGGGCTTGAAAGATGAAAACACGTTCGGCAGTGGTGGGGCCAGGTCTGGATCGAGCTTCTTCGCAGGTTTCACAGCCAAAGAGTTGTTCATCGACACGTTGGCTTGATTTGCCTTGAAAAATCGAAGGAGTCCGATATGTGCCTCACCTGCCAACCCAAGAAATCTCTCGTTAAATCCGTGAAAAGAATACTGCAACGCTTGAAGAGTTACAATACCGTAGGTTGGTAGAGTTCTGCAGTACGGCTGGAGCCACTTCGATAAACACTTCTGCTGCTGCTGCAGACCGAAACGCTCATCCAACAAGATGATCGCGCCAAAATCATGCCGGTGTCGGATCACTCGCCCAATCGCCTGGTTGACCGCGCGCGAAGCTTGCTGAATATACCAGTTGTTGCCTGTGAGTTTCTACAAACACAGTCGATTCAGTTTCATGAGATATTCGTCTCCAGGGGCGTGTCAGCATCAGACGTCTAACATACCATTTCACCTGGGGCAACGACGACTTCGTCGAGAATGCTCTTCTTCAAGACGATTTTGGGGTCCTTCGTAGGAGGGAAAGGCAATCCGGTGATCACGACTGCTCGTCCTTTCTCGTTCGAAAAATCGATACCTTCAGAGACCTGCAGTTGAAGGTAGGTGATCAAAAATGAGCGCCGTTCGTCACAGGTTAGCAGCATGAACTGTCCGTACCTTTCCTCGGCACACAGCGAAGAACACGGCCCCCGACGTGTTGTGCTTGATAGCTTCATGATATTCATCCACCACGGTCTTGAAGTCCAGACGTCCTCGGGGTTCCACAAACACGTCTTTCAACTGCATGAGCCGGTCCCAAATAGCTGCTGGCGATTCGTTTATCGTCGGCTTCCGCCATCGCTCGATGCTCTCTTCCAGAATGCCGTACGACGGGAAAAACACGAGAAGACCATTCGGTACCAGCCGCGCAAAGTTGACGATTGTGTTGCCCAGCTCGACCAAGTACTCGTCAGTTGAGCGCGTGTTGTAGCTCGAGTTGAGACGCTTGCCAGTGACTCCTTTCCCCACGACGCCAACCCAAACTTGACTTGCATCAATCACGTGATTGTTCTCCAAGCGCACAGGAAACTCGATACCAAGTTCCTTGATTGTCGTCTCGAGAGGCGACAGCGTTCCACTAAGCAACCCACATCATTGCTCAGTGACCATCCACCAGGGAATTGGAAATGCTTACGGACGTACCTTGTCAAAATGACGTTGTACACATTGTTGGTGGCGATTTCCTCAAATGACACGCCTGGATGGAAACACCAGTAGTTGAAGACGCGGGTCTTCCGTCCGTTCTTTCCACCGTTGAAGACTCGCGACGTGTTTGTGGTCCTGTTCGCCATCAACCGTTACTAAATCCCACTTAGAGTGACAAACGAACTTGGTAGGCACGTACTTTTCGTAGGTCTCTTGGATGTGAACGCGATAATTTCGTGCAGACTGCAGATACGAAAGTCGTCAGAATCAATCGCATCAGACTAGTGATAACTGTGCAAGCTCACCTCAAGATGCTTATCCTTGCTTCGGAATATCGTGCCCATGAACGACAATAGCGCGTCGAGCTTGGACGCCGCCGTGCGCTGTTCATTTCCATCATTGAGCAGCTCGATGATCTCCTCGACAATGCTGAGGACGAGTGGACACGTGTCGAAGTTGACGTTGAACTGCTGAAAGAATTCGAAGATGTACGCTCCGGGCTACATATTCAGCACGCACAGTGAGCCTTCTTCCTATTCACTGTCGCCAACGCACAACGTGTGCTTACCTTAGTATAGCCACCTGACTGTGACAAGGGAAACGCATTGAGGCCCTTATCGATCTCGAGAAGCAGCGCTTTCAGCGTTTCCGCAGACTGTAAAACAATCACTAAGCATCAATACAATCGCATTGGACGGCAAAAGCAAGTTTAGGTGTACGTACCTCGAGCGATAGGCTGCTGGATGGAGGAAGCGTGATACGATGCTCAGACAGCGCTTGTACGAACTGCTGCACTTCTGCGATGCATCCGCTCAGGTCATTCGACGAAAGCGCGTACGACGCCGCTTCACTCGCCACCGATTCGACATTGTGGGCTTCGTCAAAGACGAGCACGGCGTTCTCAAGCGAGATACCGATAGCCTTGCGAGCAATCGGATCGATCAGGTAGTTGTACGGCACGAACACGATGTCGGCGTCCGCGAGCATTGTGCGCGTAAAGAAAAACGGGCAGACCTACAAGGGAGGTGGCCACATCGCGTGTCAAAATCAAGGCTACTGCCTCCACAACAAATCAAAGGAAGACCATACCTGCTTCTCCTTCATCTTGTCCACAAGTTCTTCGATGTCGAGGATCGGCAAGTTCATCTTGCGGCCCTTGATCGCATCGAAGCCCTGCTTGTACTTGCATCTGATGGATAGCGACACGTCAAAGAGTGTCCATAGAGACGTCTTCGACGCAGCACGTACTTGCGGTTCTTCACTGCGGATCTACACGCCAGGTTCTGTCTCGTGCCTCTCAGTTGCGCGATCTTCTCGTCCACGCAGAGGTGCTCGCGCGAGCCCAAGACCGAGACAGCCGGGTTGTACGTTGTGCTCTTGAGTTCCTGGACCACCTGCTTGAGCTGCGAGTGCGTACGCGACGAGTAGATGATGCGCGGCAGCCGCTCGTCGCGTGGCTCATCGCCCGTCGCGCTGTCACCTCCGTGGGAGTTGGCCCAGCCTTCATACGCCAACGAATTGCCCGTCACCGGGGCAGCTTTCGCGAGCGATTTCTTCACATGGCGCCTCCACGCCAGCGTCGCACAAAGCAGACACAGTGTCTATAGCACACGCACTCTCCGTCAGTCCCCTCCAAACGCCTTGTAAGGCTCATTTAGTGGGCGAAATCGCACCTTGCCCGTGCCCGTGGGGCTCTCAAGGATGGCGTTCTGCTTGGACGTTAGCGACTGGAGCACTTTCTCCATGTATATCAGCTGCGAGTCGTACGGCTGGAACGGGAAGTCCACGGAGATGCCGCATATCTCGAGCGTCACCATGGCGTCCGCCTCTGTCTCTGCGTAGCTGTCGATCCAGCGGCTCCGTGCCTTCGGGCGCTCGTCGACTTCCACTGATGCTTCGAGTCGCGTATTTTGGCGCGGACACAAAGTTTCCTCCCAAAAGACGATTCCAAAACCTTACATAAGGAAAATCACGTATTTGGTGTGGTATACGCTATTTTTTATTCTTGATCAGATATTGGACTCAGTTTGAAGATCTTTGATTGGCGGGAGGGAACAGCGTCATCAGATCAAATTGAGCTGGAGATCTGATGCTGAGGTGGAGAGAAGCGCTCTTCAAGGTTCAGTTGGGGGAAAATGGGGTCAAGTAAGCTCGTGGTGGCGCTGTACCGGTCGTTCCTGCGCAACGGCAAGGTACTGGACAAGTACAAGGAGTTCAAGGTGCGGTAGTGAATGCCATTGTGTATTGATGAGTTCTCGTGCTCCGACAGCATCTGATCTTGCGTGGATGATGAACGCGTGACGCAGGCGATCCTCCCGCGGCAAGTTCACTGGGGCACAGGCGGGAGCGTCGACTTCTACGGTGCCGACGTGTCGTGTACGGAGACGATTCGCGTGGAATTCCGAGCGAAGAAGGCCGTCAAGGATGTGGAAAAGGCGATTGACGATGCCATGACCGTTAACAAGGCGATTTCGCAGCGCGTGCATCTGCTCTACAAGGACGACAACGAAAGAGAGCTGCTCACGATGGTGCAGCCGCAGTGGTTTATCGACACGGAAGACAAATACGCGAGGGAGAAAGCGGAGCTTCCACGCGAAACGGCAGAGGCGATGGAGAAGGCACTGGAGCTGATCAAAGGGGCGGGCAAGATCTTGAGCAACGATGATATCGCCGGGCCTGACAAGGCGCGTATCGCCAAGTCGTACTTTCGCGAATCCATCAAGCTGTACCCGACTGCCGATGCTCATGCGTACCTTGGTTGGCATTTCTACCTCGATGGTGAGCTGGAGGAGGCCGTGGCCGAGTGTGAACGTGCAATCGAACTGGATCCGACCTTCGGGAACTCGTACAACGACCTCGCTCTCATTCGCGTGCAGCAGGGATGTGACCAGGAGGCGGTAGATCTGTTTGAAAGAGCGAAGTCGGCTCCACGGTACGACGTCCGCCAGTTTCCGAGCCTACACTTGGCGGCGTTGCATTTGGAGAAGGATCGAATCAAGCCAGCTCTCCACGAGTATATCCAGGCGTTGCGCTGGTTGGATGAGGAAGCGGCAGCGCCGATCCGCAACACCGTCACCGACATAGCCACCTTCATTGTAACGATGGACGACAAGCTGCGGTCGAGCGCTTGATCAAGTCACTGAGAAAGAGGGCCTTCATTGAATTCAAATTGGTACTGCTTTACTCTGGAAGCTGCTTCTCGGCCAACTTCGCTCGTTTTCTCCTCCATTGTCTTCCTGACTGAACCGTAGCTGCCTTCAAACTCTCACAGAGGCGCCAACACTCATCTCGCTTACCACTCTCAAACTCGACTGTGACGATGAAGCCGTCGTCACGCTCGGATGACTCGATTTCCATAGTAGCCTCGAAATCAGGCAGGTCGTCGTCGCTGGCATCAACATTCCTAGCTGCGATCAGGTAGATCGAGTTGTCACTGTCCAGTTCTGTGAGTGTGATTGCTTGGTCTTTCACAGACTGGGCAAACGCGTTCACGCGATCTACGACTTCGACGAGAGAGCGGCAGCCGTGCTCATCTGGTCACGCCAACGAAATCGTTCAGGTGAACATCACAGACGAAAGCATCTTCGAGGGGAAAACAACAACATCGACATCCCAGCTTACCTTTTGCAGCCCAACAAGGCACCGAAAACTCGAACTGGTTCCGTCGCTGGGCCTCCTTCCGCTTGCCCAACACCTTCGCCTATAGTAATCACAGACGATCATGAATGTGATCGATCGAGCACAGTGGCTGTTGTATCTGTGTGCTGCCCACACTCACCTGTTGCTTGAGGTTCATTTGGTCCACAAATGACCACGCAACTCCCCATCGCTTGGTTCGACCTTGGAAGAACTCGACCGAGCACACGTTGTCGATGGCTTTCTCACGCAAAAGTGCCAAGACTTTGCGCAAGCTGGACTTCCGGCCGATCATCGACGTGTAAACCAGGACGCGGTCGCGTAGCTGGAGACTGTCTTCGATCATGTGGCCGATGAACGCGACTTCCCCGCCTGTCACGACCATCTCAGTCGACGAGCCCATGCAGGCTGCGTCTGGATTCGTATCGGCCTCGTCAATATTGTCAAAGAACGGTGGATTGCACATGCTGAAGTGGATCTGGTGATCTTGGTAGTCCGTGGGTGTGTCTTTGAGGGGTTCGAGCAGCAGTCGTGAGGTTGCCACGCGCTTCACGTGGATCAAGTCAGTGAGGTTGTTTCGGGTCACGTTGTCGTGGGCTGAGTGGAACGAGACGCTGTCGATTTCGGTCGCCAGGAACGACCAGCCATTCATTGTGGCGCCCAAGAGAGCGTAAATGCAACTGGCGCCAGTGCCAATGTCGATGCCACGAATTGAAGGTGACGTGGTCCCAGCAGACTGCGAGGCAACTGCGAATGGGTCGATACCTCCAGCGTGGAGCAGGTCTTCGATCCAGTGGATGTAGTTGAGCCGATTCGGTAACTGTATGGAGATAGATTTCGGTGTCAGTACACTTACGCGTGACGGTGGAGCTAGACGAGACGCACAGGTGGACAGAGGCGATCAATGGGCATCGTCCAGTCCAAGCCGAAGTCGTGCTTGAGCAGCGTCCGAGAGAGTTCTCTGCAGTAAATCCACCACGCATCAGCGCAAAGACCAGCCATCTCCCACATGAAAGCACTAGGAGATCGTACCGCACAGCGTATGGATCATCGAAAGGCAGCGCTGCAGTCTCCTTCTCGGGTTTGACATTGCGGAGACTATCGATAGCGACACCGACGATCAGACACTTGTCGCGCGAGAGGTTACAAAGGCCAGCAAGCGTACTCACTACTGTTGGAAGTCTGGGTAGCGCAGCCCTAGAGCGTAGAAGTCTGGCGAATTGTCTCTGTAGCGGTTCCGCGGGTGGAGACGATCGCCGAGATGCGGCGTCAAGCGGCGCTTCTCGCCGCGCATGTTGGCGTGTCTGTGGAGGCGAAGGGATCAAACCTCCAGTATGGAATGCAATCCTCTATAATCCGATGTTATCAAAATCGATATAGATACATATCATCATCTTTGTGAAGCGGTCTTGAGGACCTGGCGCTGTTGGAGTGCTGCGTGGACAAAACGCACAGCGATCGTCGTGGCGTGAAAGTTCTCACGCATGCATGCCATAGCAGCTTCACGAAGAAGCGAGGTGAGATCACCGGCAGTGAAACCCTCGGTATGGTCAGCAACATAAGCTGCGAGTCGGTCCCCAGAGCTCAGCTCGTCGTCGCTCGAGAAGTCGACAGGCACTTGCTTGAGCTCATCCAGGAAGATCTGCACACGAGCATCTCGGTCAGGAAGACTCAGTTCGATATGCACGTCGAACCGCCTATTAAATGAGAAAATGTTAGAACGTGTGGCACCAAAGTCAGCCAGCTAGCTGAAGAACACGTACCCAGGTCGAAGAATTGCCGGATCGAGCTGGGTCTTCTCGTTCGTCGAGGCGAGAATCACGATGTGATTTTTCAGGAAAGCGTTCCTGGCTTCTTGACTGGTCATACTCTGTTTGAGAGACTCTCGAGAGGTGCTGAAACCGTCCATCTCAACGAGTAGCATACTCAGAAGACGGTCGAAGGTCTGCTCTGTGCTCGTGTCAAAACCTCGAACTGGCGCGATGCTCTCGATCTGGTCAAAGTAGATCACACAAGGCGCTGCACTGCGGGCCGTCTCAAATAGTTCACGAAGTGCCTTCTCAGTGTCGCCCACGACCTTGGTCAATAAATCCGTGCATCGCACTGACACGAATGAAGCAAGACCTCGCCGTCTCAGCTCAGCAGCCACCACGTTGGCTAGGTGAGTCTTGCCCGATCCCGGTGGACCAGTGAGCAAAACACCCTTTGGAGGGACAGTACCGAACTGAAGGAAGCGGCTGCAGTCTTTAAGCGGCTCAAGCAGTGACACGCTGATGGTTTTCAGCGCCTCGTCGACACCGTAAATGCCGCTGAATGGGCCACCTTCCGTTGGCGAGCTGGAGTGGTGTTGACGAAGAGAGACGTGGTGAGCTTGAAGTACCGACGGATACGTGGATGACAGGGCGTCTTCAAAATGGCGGTGGAGTACTGTCGGGTTCTGGCGATCAGGAGTGTCTGGATCATTTAGACAATTCTGAAGAGCTTTCTGGCACAAGCTCAGCAGATCAGCACCGACAAACCCGCCGGTAGCCTCGCTTAGAGTGTTGAGAAGGCTAGATTTCGTCGGATCCATAGCCCAGCCACGGGTCATTCGGCCCAGGATGTCGTGTCGATCCTTTTGGGACGGTGGTTCGAGGCGAACGATGAGATCCATGCGGCCGTTTGAGTAGACGGCAGCATCGATATCGTCCATACGACTCGTGGTACCTAACACGAACATGCGCGCACCGGAACGCTTCAGCTTGTCTAGGCAAGACACGAAAGTACCGAGAACGCCAACTTCCAGCGTGCTATCCGAGTCGAGGAAGCCCTGCCGAGACGTCGCGACTGATTCAAGGCCATCGACGACGAGGATACTGGGAGCATGTTGCGCAAGTTCTTCAAAGGTCTTGACGATCTGGGCTTCCGAGTGACCGACGTAGGTCTGGAACACGTCAGCTGCGTTGAGAAAGCGTACATGGACGTTCTCACCAACACTGTCACAGACTGCCTTGGCCAGAGCAGTCTTGCCAACCCCAGGCAGTCCACTGAGAATGGCACCGACTGAAAACGATGCTTGCCCGTTGGATTGGTCCGCAGTAGACTCGGGAGTGAGCCTTGCGAGAATCGCAGAGATCAATCGACTGGCTTGGTCACTGACGCCGCGTAATGAGTCTTCTACCCGGGTTGTATAGTGAGCAACGGCTTCAAACGACAAGTTCGACGTTGCACCACTGACACCGATGTCATCTTGAAAGCTTAGCACAACAGCCGTCTTCGCTGATGCTCTTGCGATAGCTGAGCAACACCCAGTGCAATCAGGCGCAGCCACCATCTTGAGATCTTCAAACCGAACGATCTCAGGCGAGTTAAACCACGAGATGAGCGCGCGGCGATCCTCCCAAACATCCACCCCGCGAAGTAATATCGGAACCGAACGCTGGAGTCCTTCACTAATCGCTCTCGGTGGCCGCGAGCGCGTGGCAAAATGCACGCGCAGGTGGCTCAGTGAGCTAGGCGAGCACTTGCACTTGGTCTTGTCTGGCTCGTCTTCGTGAACTGACACCACGACTTGGACCTCCTCCGAGCGCGCCAATTGCGACTTTGACTCTAGACCGAGCGAAGCCAGCAGACCCATGGAGAACCAGCTAGATCCATCCGTACTCGGCTGGAGCTCGGCGTGCACACAAGATCCCGGGGCTTCACGCAGCTCCACTCGCACGTATCGATGCCTCGACTGCACTTCGTTCGTGTAGATGATCGAACGAGAGTCGTACTTGTTGCCCACGCTCGCGCCTGCCTCGTACCGTGCACGCGTGGCGTGGAGATCCACGCGCACAACCCGCATCTCGCTGCACGCCATTGCTGTCAAGTGGTCATCATTTTCCACCAGCAGCTCCAATGCTGCAGAACTGCTCACTTTCAGCCAATCAACGCTGCGTACGACACCCTCCCATTCCCTTGTTATAGTGACTATACTTTACCAAATATATTGGGCATGTCACTATGGATGCCGTTTGGGTTTTGAAACCATCACTCTCTGGTCGTTCCCGTTTGTCTGCTGCGTGCCATCCGGAGAAAGTTCTCCAGGAGCTACGCTAAGACAGGCGGGACCAAGCGTCGACAACTCGCCTTTCTCTCTCTGCGTGTGTGTGGCCGTATCCTCTCGCAGGACGTACTGACTCACTAGCCTTACACTGGCCTCTCAATTGTGGGGTCGGTGGCTTCTGAGGGCGCCTGGGAAGCTACGCAACGTGAGGAGAAGCGACGACCATGGACGTGCTCAGCGCATTGGCCAAGTACCAGTCGTTCAATGGCGTGCCGCCGTTCGAGGAGTTCACGCACGCGCCCATCTCGGCCCATGGACGGCCGTACTTGATGCATGTGCCGTCGGATTTCCTGCCGTGGGACGATAAGAACGGCATCATCGCGCTGCGCCGCAAGGACAAGACGCTCGCTGTGTGTCGATGCGGCGTCGTGCTGGCAGGCACGTACTTCCACCTGGAGGCGCCGACACAGCAAACCTCAGTGGCACTCAAGGCAATGGACAGGAAGCAGCTCATGGAGCAAAAGGACGACGTCGAGAACGAGCTGCGAGTGATGGCGCAGCTCCAGAGCAAGGGCATCGATGGCGTGCTTGGCAATCCACACATGGTGCGCTGGGAGAATGGCGAGGACCCACACAATATCTACATCGCGACTGAGTTTGTGGCGAATGGAAGCCTCGTCACGTACGCGCACAAGAAGATCCGCGTGCTGATGGTCAAGCACCTGAACGAGTTTGTAGCCAAGCACGGAGAAGGCCCGACCAAGCTGGAGTGCGTCTCGTACGTGTATCGAGGCGCCGGCCACGAGTGGATGCGAGAAGGCATTAAAATCTTTGAAGGCATCATGCGTGGACTCACGTACGTGCACGCGCAGAACGTGGCACATTTGGACCTCGACATCTACAACGTCGCGATCGACTCGAAGCTCGTGCCCCGTATCATCGATCTGGGCAGCAGCCAGGTCATGGACCACCGAGGTGTTGCTGGTGCAGGCTACGTGGGCATCAAGTGTAAACCCATTTTTGTCGCTCCAGAAGTGAGAGCGCACGCCAAGATACCGCCGCCGCGACCAGGTTTTGACGGCGCACGTGCGGATTTGTGGTCCGCCGGTGTCATCGTACGTATTCCTTGTCTGACGGCAATGGTACATTGGAACTCAAACTGACATTGTGTGCTTTTGGTGGTGTGTAGCTTGTGCAGTGCATTGTCTGGGGCTTCCGCGGCGGTCCTTCGTACCTGAACTCGAATCCGCGATGGCGGAGCGAGGTGTTTTGCCACATTGACCAGTCTTGTGAGCAGGCCACATGCCTGCTGTGCCAAAATTTTATCGTGATCCCACCGCTCATCGGCGTCATCATCAAGCAGCTTCTCCACATCGACCCACGCCAGCGACCGTCTGCTCATGACGTCGTTAACGCTCTCCACGACAACCGAGAACTGCACATATTCCCACCTCCGGCTGCGCCTAGAAGTACGATGCGGCAGCCCACTCGCCAGCTCCACGAAACAACGAGTTTACCCGCGTCATTTGGATAAAAACCACCCGATGGACGAACCATACGACAAGCACAATAAAGCGAAATAGGGGTTTGAGGCCTTTGTGTGGAATTGTCTTTTGGCGTATCACTTCAGGATTGCAGATGCTGAACCATGAGCCCGGAGAGCGTCCCGCTCCTGCAGTATCGACATGGCCAGCGAAAAGTCGTCCTGGACAGATGCAAATGATGGGAACGTTAGCTTGGTACTCGTTGCAATCGCTGTTGATTGATGAACGTACCACGACGAGGACAAAGTCGCCGAGGTCGTTCTCTTCGCCGCACTGGTGGTAGATCTTCATCACTGCGCGATCATCCAAAGCGGGAAACTTGGTCCGAATGAGGTCCGAAAATGCTGGAAAGTGAGCAATTTTCATGAGTAATTCGTCTTCAAAATATGCATACGAGGTTGGGAGGCAAACGCACCGCTGTAACGCATCATGCCGCTTCCATCGGCATTCGCGAGCTGGAACTGCATGGTCCACTCACTTCGAATTCTACATCCGCACGAACAACAACAGTGTGAGTGTGAGTGAGAGTGGTCTTGCGGCACGGATTGATCAGTACGTACGTGCTTTGATACTGAATCCACACAAGCATGAGTGACTCGAGCACATCCTCGAGATGGAGCATGGCGATTGTCGGCGTCGCTGTGCTTGACCGCCCGCTGGAAGTCGACGAAGCTGGTGACGTACCGACAGGCGCGCCGGCAGCCGCATTGTGGATAATGTTTTCTTTCTCACAGATTGAAGCGAGAAGATGCTGGCGAAGGTCTTTTGCTGGGAGCATCCGTACCATGAGTTGGTCTTCCAGGAACTGCTTCACTCGTGTATATCCGACCAAGCACGGCCTGAGCAATTCTTCGTCCAGTCGCTGGAGAAGTTGATCGGATGGCTGCGCGACTAGAAATTGCGCTGCGGAGAGATAGAAGTCGGGTGCCAGCGGATGGTATATCCACGTGACCTCTGGCGTTTCAACAGTTGACACTGCACTCGTGATTGGCCTGCCAGCTCCCGATGCATTCATGAACTTGAGGAACCATTTGATGCGGAGACTCTCTTGTTCGGCGATCTGCGCCCCGGTCAGTAGGAGTGTGAGTTTTTTCTGTGCCTTCCGCTTGAATCCGAGCTCTTGGATATACAAGTCCAGAACGAAGTCCACGAGCACTGGACGTTTCTTCCCGATACTGTCCATTTGCGCGTTGCACTCAATTTTGTTGACGTATAAACGCGCGATCTCACTCACGACTTGGCCAGGAGAGGGAGCTTGGAGACCACCGGCGGCTTTAGGATCCCTGGTTGACCTCTCACCACCAAGCACTGGTGTACTTCGACCCGTAGCAGCCGAGCTAGACCCTCCGCCAGGCCCTGGGGTACCACGTCCATTGCTAGCTGCTGCTGTTGCTGCTGAGATCACAGCTGAAGTCTGATGCATGGCGTGAAGGTGCTCGTCTCCCTGGAATTTGATCCGCTCTCGGAGTCTCAACTTGCCGTCGTACTTACAAAGACGCTTCTCGGTTTGCTGCGAACTGTCAACAAACTGCTTGCGTTCAAAATGAAACAGCGTCGGGTCGAAGCTTGGATTCGAGAAATCGGGCAGGATCTTGCGGTGGAATACGAGAAAGTGGGAAAACACCGACGGATTGGCTTCCAACGGTTCCTACAAATGTGAACGTTGAGTGGGATTCTGGGCAAGAAGAGCCCACGGTTGGGATAGATGGATGATGAATGATACAGAGCATACCAGTAGCAAGTCAGGATACTTGGCGAACATCTTGGTCACCAGCGCTGGCTTTCGGTGGGCGATGTCGACAAAGTATTCAGGATGGCGCTCAAGTGCGTCACTCAGGCTTTGCGGAACCACGGAAAACGCGAGAGGCAGAATCGTGAGATCTTCTCGGATGGTCTGCGCGAGAAGCTCCGGCGTGGACTTGAACATGTGGCAGAGCAACTCCGGCATCGACAAGAGCACTTTCGCGAGAGTCGGGCGACTTTCCTGGAGGATGTCAACGAGAATGGCTGGGTACGTCTTGACTGCGGCTGCTAAGGCTGGTCCTCGGCTAAGCAGCAAGTCGCTGAAAGCCCTAGGATGGTTCATCAAGAACTCTTCCATTGTAGACTGCGTTCAGAATACCAGAGAGACGTTAGATAGTGAATGGCGGAAAAAGATGCGGTAGCTAGGACGCACGGTGTTCTCTCGAAGCGTGTGGTTGAGCAAAGACAGTAGAACATCCCCTCGTTGCTGAAGGACGTGGGATATCAACACGATGTTTTGCTCGAGAATGCGTGCAATGAGGTGGTGCGAATCCTATCCAGCACCCAAAACGTCAGACTAAAGCGCCATTATCCCCAAGCTGGTTTTGAAAGCCACGTTACCTGAAAGACGTGAGCGGTGAGATACGGCGATGCCCATAGGACGGAGGCAAACTCGGATGGATGTCGCTCGATCAGTTTCTGGAAGAGCGTCGTCGTGCCCACCGGAGGTGTCGTAGGCGTATTTGTACCTGAAGATGGTAGAGGTGTGCTATTCGTGAGACCTGGAGTCACTGGAAGAGCCTCCATCAGCAGTTTATCCATGGCGTCAAAGTTCTCGTGGAAGAAGCGCTGGAAGACGGCGAGATGGTGTACCGTGAGCTCAACGAGAACTTTGCGGGCGTCTTCAGCCTGAAGAAGAGGCGTCCACACGTTGTAGAAGGCTTGCTTGTGGTCATTTCGCGCAATCTCGTGGTCAAAGCAGAACCGTAATGATTCTTGGAGAGCCGCCTCGACCAAATCACTCAGATTTGACCGTAAGAATGCAGCGAAAAGCTGTTGTTTGTCAGTGGTTTGACACCTTCCAGCCAGAACAGCAGCATCCAAACTCTCCAGAAGCTTCTGCATTTGCTGCAATGGCGACTGCGATCTGGCTGCGATGTCTTCCGCTTCAGCTGCTAACCGAGCTCGTCTCTCTTCGACTTCTCTCTCGAGTGCCTCTCGTAGGTGACGGGATTCTTGAAAGTAGAAACGCCTCTCGTGACTGTGCGGATCGCCATCGCGTTCTGATGGACTCGACGTCGAACGTGAGTCTGCCGGTGAGTATATAGCCAACTCGATCAAGTTGATGATCACGTCCAGCAAACGGCGATAATCCGGTAGCTTGGCAGGCAATTTTCGCAGACAGTCCAATGCGATGATGATGGAGACTGGATCGGGCTCTGATGAAGGCACGAGTTGGCGACGCAGGACGTCTACAGAGGGAGGAGCGAACACCAAGAGTCAGAATCAACACGCTCTGTCGATAGTGCCAACGTATTGAACGCACACGAATGCTCGATGTAGGTGAGGATGGACTTCCACAGCGACGCGATCTCATCTGGGGAGGCCGACTCTCGACACGACCACTCATCGATGACGTCGTATAACACCCCATCTTGTTTACTGGAGGGATAGCTAAGCAGTTAACAACTTTACGCTGTTGAATAGACTGCATAGAGTGCAAGACCGTACATGTTTGCACCAGGTTCACCCAACGCGAAGAAATGACGCAGTAAAAACGAGGTCTTCCGCTTCGTTGTTTCAAAGAAACTTCCGTCATCCAAGACCCCGCCGCGAGCCACGATCTGCTTGGCTTTGATCTCTTCGATTGAACGGGTTGTCTTGTCCCGAACGCGTTGGAGTTCGTCGACATCGATACGGTGCTTGTAAGCGAGCATACATCCTTTCATCTCCACGTGCTCTCTTGCGTGGACATCCAGAGCCAGTTGATTGACGTCTTCCTCCTCACCATCTTCCCGGCGATCTCTCCGCTCATTTACGGATTCTAAGCCTTCCCGATGATACTCGACAGGTCTTGGGCACCATGAGTCCCTTGTGCTGCGAGCTGATGCAGGTGGACGGGACTCCGTACGCTTCTGGCGCATGGATGGCGATGATGCATCCGCGCTTTTGCATCGTGGCGTGAGAGGCTTTACGAACGGCACTCCGGCCAGCGCACTCGTCATGTGAAGCTGACGCGGTGATAGCGGAGACTGATGAGTATGCAACGGAGTACCAGTGCTACTGTGAGGCCTCGTTGGAGTTGTCGGCTTGGCCATCACTAGTGGCTTCATCTGGGGCTGCTGTGATTCATTTTGCTGTTGGTGGTGGCGTTCCCACATCGACGCAGCGCCTTTGGGGATGTGGGGGTGAGCATTCGGCAGCAGCATGTGGAAGAGGTCTGGTGTCGTGCCAGTCGGTGGTGGTGATGCACGCGCCTGCCGCTGACGGTGAGCACTCATGGCGTTGACGACGATGGCTTGAGTGTGTTGATACGAGAGAAAACATCGGAGCCACGTGTGGATGGATACTGCTACTGCCGGGAAAAGTCGGCAAAAAATAGAGCAGCATGAAGGGCGACAGCAGCATCGCATTCACATCAAGGCTTTGAATGATGATGACACGAACCTGTGACTGTGATACATTTTGGGGGGGGGAGGTCTAGCTTCTATGGGTGGGTAGCGTCGATGCAAGTTCTACGAAAGCCAAGTCCGCGCGCAGGTTTACGTTGACTTGGAGAACCGATTCCCGATGGCACCACCCGGGTGATTGACCTGGAAATTATCATGCGAGCCATCGAGGCTCTCTACAAGGTGCTGGATGATGGCATTGGCAATAGCCTCCTGGTACCGGTCATCACAACGCATATCAGCTGCGGGTTTTCAATGGAAAGTTTGAGGCCGTTTGTTTGTACAAACCTGGACGACTATGCTGCGTGCAGGCACCGGGCAAGCAGGTTGATCGACGGCTGGCACCACGAGAGCCTACAAACATTAGCATGGGCATCCGGATTAACACCGTTGCGTACAAGCGATATCGACGGAGCTGTACGGTCAGTGGTCTTACCAAAGAGCAGTCGGTGGCGAGGGCGCTGGCTTCCTGGCTCACGATAGCAACGGAGTCGCAGTCATGCTGCGCGAAGATCTCTGGAAGAGCAAGTAGCTCAGCTGTGTTTCCACTGTGAGACAGTAGGATGATCTGCAGCATCTCAAAAGTGAGTCGGTCTGCTTGCTACATTTTCGTTGCCACCATGAGAACGCACCACATCACCAGCCTGGAGATTTCCCAGTTCGCCGTGGACCCATTCACAGCCATGCACCCACTTGAACAATACAAAATAACGGCGTGAACAGACCCTCTCACGTCATATCAATATGGGTCCTACCCTACCTGACAGCGGACGGAGATGGACGTAAGCGTGGACGCGAGGCGTCGCGCGACGATGCCGGACTTGCCAATTCCAGTGACGAAGATGCGTCGACGCTCGCGATGGCACCGCTCGAGACGCTCCAGCAAGGCGACAAAGCGCTTGCTGAGCGTGGTCTCGGACGTGAGCTGTTCATGGAGATGCTGTCACGAAAAGCATCAGCAATGGCGACTTGGAGTAAGTGAGACCGTGACGACGAACCTGCAGCGCCTGGATATCACTATGGACAGACTGGGCAATGGATTTGCGCTTGTGCTGATACCAAACGCAGTGAGTGGAGCTTATTAGTATAGTAGTAATGATTCGTGAGGCAGTAGACTGTGAACAATGAGGCCACCATACCTCGTCGGTCGATGTCGAGAACGCGGCCACAGTGTGTGGGTCACGGGGGTTGTGAGTGGGGACAATCCACGGTCCTTTCGGCGCAGCAGTAAGCGCAGAAGAACGGGTAGCCGTGGCAGAGGCTCTGCGGCTATAGCCGCTCAGATAGCGGCGAAGGACGCCTCGGCTCAAGTGTCCCATTGCTGTGGTCGCCATTGCACTGCAGTGCCATGGCCCATGAAATTCTACCAGACAACGCGGGTTTCCTTTAATATAGAATACCCGATATCATACAATAGAGTATTACATGGTACAACCGAGGTGCAGTCATCTGAGACCTGTGACGGCCGAGATTGGAACTGATGGAGCTGGAGACGACGATCCATGAGCAATTCGCACTGCGTGCGCGTAAGCGACGCGAAGAGCTGCAGCGGCAGGCGTCGCGATACTCGAATACAGTGGAAGCGGGCGCTCTGAGGTGAGTGAGGCGTTTTCAAATATCGAGCATAGCAAGAACGAGGAGCTCATAGGAGTCATGACGGACGGACAGGAATGAGAACGACGTGAAGCATATCGAATTCCTCAAGGAGCTCGAGACGGCCAACTCACGAAGAGGTTCGTCTATAAGAAACCAGATTACTGGCATGTAGTGGCTCACTCACTCGGACGCGGTGTGGTAGGTTTCCTCACTAGTCGGCTGCAGTTGCCGACGCTGACACTACTGCAGCGGTGGCAGGCGCAACTCCAACTGCTGGAGATGGATGCCAGACTTAGAAGCGATCGAGCTGCTTCGAGTGAGAGTGACAAAGCCGGCAACGCTGGGGTGGCTACATTGGAGAATCCTCTCCTTGCGCTCAATTCCGACAGGCTGTGCTTTGACATTGACTACGCGTCTACCATCCGCATCGGGGACCTCAAAGAAAAGCTGTTCGAAACCAGCGAGCAGCAGCTCCGAGTGAACGAAGCCCTGGCTTTCTCCTCGACACAAGATGGCTACACAGTGCGAGTCGTGCTGTTCACACTGGAGGGGTCGTCCATCATTCAGGCTCGATCGAGTCTGTTCGTGCTCGACTTGGATTCCAGGATCCAGTCCGTTTCCAATGAGAGTGGCAACGCCAGTGCGCTGGTCAACTGTCTCTGGGAAGGCTGCCCTTGAGCTCCATGGCAGTACAGAACACACCGAAACAACACAGGAGAATGATCAACACACGAGTTCTGCCTTCGACAGTGTCTTGCCATCGCCAGCTTGTATTTGTCATTCGACAAGGTTCGCAACGCCCAATCAATACTCAACGCTATTCACGCTTAAGCAGTCAGGAGGCAGGCGCCACCGGCGGCCTTGATCTTCTTCTCGGCCTCAGCGCTGAAGAACTTGGCCTTGACAATCACTGGGACATCTGGGAGACGGCCCTTGCCGAGGACCTTGAAGTAGCCGGCCTTGGTCACGTCAATGATTGGGGCCTTGCCGTCCTCGCTCTTCTCGGCCTGCTCCTTGGTCTTCTCCGACACGAGCGACCAGAGGCGCTCAACGTTGACCGTTGGCATGTGGTCACGGTTGCGCAGCATGTGGAACTGGCGCATACCGACCTTACCGAAGTAACCCGGGTGGAACTTATCCATCAGGATACGGTGGTGGTGCTGACCACCGGCGTTACCACGACCACCAGGATGCTTGCGGTGCTTGCCGATACGGCCGTGGCCGGCGCTGACGTGTCCACGCTTCTTGCGGTTCTTCGAGAAACGAGATGGCTGTACATCAACATCACGACAGTCAATACTCCGTTGACAGGACCTCCATGTGAAAATGAACGCGTATGGCGGGGCGAGAAGCGGGGTTGGGTAGTCGCGGCAGAATCACGAGTCACTGGCGGGTAGCCACGCTAGAAACGGAGGACTCGTTGGCGACAATAATCGTGGTGAGACGAGTCTTGCTGTAGCGACTTGGGATTTGTGGTATACTCGTCATGCTCGCTGCTGTAGTGTAGTTTCAGTCGCCCACCGGTTGACTACATAAGGCCCGTAGTGTCCATTCGCGGAGAGGTCCCAACGACTCTGTATTCGCTCGTGTTTCTCGGCCGCTCTCGTCGTGGAATCGCCGTCAAACTCGACACGAGTCACCATACTTGGAAGCTGCTGTCACCCGCATATCTCGCACGCGCATACCCATCCGCTGCCGGCTGCCGTGGAGTCCATTTTCACGCCATAAAGATTGGCTTACCATATTGACTTAGCGATAAGCGAATGCGAATGACCCCGACAGTGACCGGGTTTGTAGCCCAGAGCACAGAAATGAATGGCTCCTTGGCTGCCAGCACTTCTTCACATACAAAAACCAAGTGATTCACGAAACCATACAAACCCCAAGAGTAACGCCCAGCCGGTCCCAATTGGCTGGAGACTCCAGTAAATCGTGCAACCTTCGGTTCACATTGCGGCAAGCATCGATGGACCGGTTCACTTTTGGGATGCATAAAAAAGCGCTTTTTCAGTAAAGGTGGAGGTGAACCGTGCCCTTTCAGAGTGAACCGCCGTCTTGGATGCGCGCTTCAACATGGAGATGATGGAGATGGAGGTGACGGCCGAGGAGATGGCGGCGGCTGCTACCGGCTATATGGAGCATGCAGAAGAGCTGACGAGAATGGAGTATGAAGGATTGGATGGGGAGAAGCTGTTGGTGAAGGAATGGGAGGATGAGACGGCGTCGTTTGTCCACACGGACCCGGCAAAGGACGAGAGTTTGTGGTCGGCACCGGAGATAGCGACGTCAAGTGGCGATGGAGACGCAGTGCACGATGCGCTGCGTGTGGATGAAGAAGAGGAAGGTGGTGAAGGGGGTATGCTCCCTGTGGAGGGAGCGGAGGGGGCGTGGGTGGCACAGTACGATCCATCGGCCAAGCAGGTGTACTACTACAACACGCTCACGGAGGAGGCGCGGTGGGACGAGCCGGAGGATTTCGTGGAGGGAGAGCATCAAGACGAGAAGATGGTTGGAGCCGTGAAGATCCAGAGTGTTTTCCGGTCCAAGAAAGCTCGCGATCGTGTTAAGATGATGGCGGAAGGCGGAGGAGAGCAACGTGATACGATGGCGGAGGATGCCCGTGCTGCTAAAGAAGTCGATGAGTTGCTTGGAGAAACACCGATGGAGAAGGCGTTCTCGAGGCCACAGTCAGCTTCAACAGTCAGTGGTGACGGGGAGATGGTCAGCCGAGTGTGGAAGCAGCATTACGACCCGCGCTCACAGCAGTACTACTACCACAATATCGAAACGGGCGAGTCGACGTGGGAGAAGCCGACTGGCGACGGCGAGCTGTTCACAGACAGCGACCCACAAGGTGACTCGGTTGTCAAAATCCAGTGCGCGTTCCGTAAACGTGCTGCGAGCAGGAGCGTAGAGACGAAGAAGCAGTTCGTGCGCGATCTCACGAGTAGCGAAGTGATCTCACAGAAGCTGAAGGGCCTCATGAGGGCAGTCGATGAGATCCAAGCCGAGTTGGACGCTCGGAAACGAACGCTCTCGGCTACTGTGGCCAAGTATGCTCATCTAGAAGAGAGCGTGGCTTCGTGGTTGGTCAGTCTCGCGTACATTCGTGACGGTGTGCTTGACCATCATCACCACGCGAGGCTCGTTCAGGAACTGGAGTCGGGAGGAGCGGACAAACTCGCCACCGCGCAGCAGTTCCACGATGCACTAGCAGCTACTCGATCGGAGTGCTTGGCTCTATTAAAGAGCATTCTCGTCACCGACTCGACTTTTGTCGAGGTCGACGTTCTACGAGTGAACGATGCCTTTGAACGGTATACGCACTGCAAACAGGACGCTCTGTTTACGATCTCCGAGTCCAAAGTCCGCAATGTCATCCGTGTCGACGAACTGGAGCTGCCACTTGCTACTGCACAGAACAGTCTCCGCAAAGCCATGGGGATGACTGATTTTGATGCTGGAGCGACGACGGCGAAGGCCAAGATTTACAGTGAATGGCGAGGCGATGTTCAAGCGGCTGTTGATAGCATCACCCAATTGGCAAACGTGATGAGCCATAAGTGGGATCTGCTGTTGTTGTATCAACACAGTCTCACCGAGAGCAAGGAGATCAGCGAGATGCAACGCGAGGATGAACTCAGTTGGGCGTGCGAACGCACAGCGCGAAAGGTAGAAACAGCACGACTCGCACATCAACAGTTCATAGAAAAGTGCAAACAGAGTTGGCTGAAAGGCTTGAACAGACAGCAAGAGGATAACCAGGCAGCTGAGGCTGCAGCTCAGGCTCGCGAGATCAAGCGACAGAGTGAGAAAGAACACATCGAGCAGATGACGAAAGTAGACCAAGAACGGCGGAAGCGTGTCAAGCTATCGATATGGGAGGCCGTGAGAGAAGGCCATTCGGTTGACCTCGTTCGCACCATGGTACACGCAGAGATGCAGAAGGCGCGCCAGAATGGGTTTGATTTCGTCATTCGAACTGCACGATCCGATCGTGGCGAGTCTCTCATCCAGATCGCCTGTTGGGGTGGCCACACGGAACTCGTTGAGTACTTTCTGGGTGAAGGTGCAGATTTGCACGCAGTGGACAATGTGTACAATCGCTTCACACTCCTCCATGATGCAAGCCGCCGCGGACATGCTCAAATTGTAAGTATTGCTTATGGGCTACTCTCGATGCGCTCTTATAGTACCGTTTATTCGTGCAGATCCGACTTCTTGTCAACCGAGGGCTGCAGCAGGACGTTGTCGATGGTTCAGGCGACACTCCGATTCATTGGTGCGATAGGTGTTCTCACCTTTGAGTTCATTACTGCAGCTGACTCCAGTGTTCGTCTTGATCTCGTTTAGGGCTGTCCGTAAGAACCACTATGATGCAGTTCATACTCTTCTCGGCGCCTACATGCACCGCCATGATCCGAATCACAACGAGTGTGCCCTTCGAGCTGTGAGAACGAAGAACCATCGTGGTCGCACACCGATCCAGTTGACCAAGAGCGAATGCACGCGACGATTGCTCCAAGCGTTTGATGAAGGCCGCCTTCGAATCCCCCAGTTCAATCCTCGAGCTGGCGATAAAAGCGGAGGTGGAGGCTCACCTCGTCAGAATCAAGGACGACGCAAGTCAGAGCAAGTCGGTGGCAGTATTTCTCGGGCGAGTAGTTCTCGATCTTTGACTGGTGGTGATCCCAGGGGAAATCAACACGGTTCGCTGTTGAAGGCGACCACTGATACAGCTCACCATCACAACCAGAGCCAAAACCACAATCGCGGTCACGGCCACGAAGAGGATGACTTCGGGGCTATTGACATTCTCACGGCTCGATGAGAGAAGACGTTCAACTTGTGGCGGGACGGCGATCGCATCCGCACCCTATTGTTACCGTTCCTAATTTTACATTATCACGCCTCCACGCGCCGTCGTTCCCACGCATTGCTGCAGTGAACAAGCAAGGCTTTCGGACAAGTGAGCATTGCAGGCAAAATGACGGCGACGTCGGCGCTCGAAAGGATAGAAGACTTGATGTGATTGAATCAGCAGCCAGCCTTGTCTAACATCCTTGATCTCGTTTCTAATCACTCCTCATGCAATGTGCAGTGAGATTGTTAGTCAGCGGCTGAGCCCCCAAGCTCTCCAGCGATTGAGTACAGCAGGTAACCGGTGGGCGTTCCCACGACAGCTTGTTGTTGCCAACGCCTCACGCAATTTTGATACCCCCACCCAGAGATCCTCGGAGAGTATGAGCCTCTTAATAAGGCAATCGGCTCTGTGATTCCTTCGCAAGATGAACTTGGCGTTCCAGTGGATCTGGGGGTCGCTTACAACCGACTCGCCATGTTCCTGCGCCTCCACGAACCGACGGGCCTTGAGAAAGACGTGGCCCAGAAGCGCGAGGTTGTTCGATTTCTCTCTCTCCTGCAAATGCTTCAAGAATGCAAACTCGCCAAGGTGCGTTCGTTGAATAGCTGGATGTCGACGGGTTGTCACGATCACTCAGTGTCTTTGTGGATAATCCTAGCTCCCTCACATCCAAACGGCCTGCTTCCAAAAAGTCGTGGACTGGTTCGAAGACAGTGGCAACAGCATGGGCTCCGGTTCGGCCTCGGCACCAATCTTGCCACCACGAATGGTGAGTGCCGCTCTGCATTCCTCGCATCATGCTATTGACTGTTGTGGAAGCTAATCTAATCATTGTGCTTGTCCTAATTAGTCCCCCAAGAAAACTGGACCTTCAAACGCAACTCCTGAAAGCATTCCCATGCTTGCTCGATTCGCTAGCCAAGATACGATTCCTACAAGCGGATGTCTTGACATCATGAAGAAGGCAGCAGTTGCCCAAAAGCTATCCAACTACAAGATGCCAGACTTGAGGTCATCACATATTCGACGTGTGGCGCAACTCAAGTCTCGTGGCGTGGATGTCCCAGAAGAAGATCTCGAACTCCTGGATGGATTGGGACCAGAATCGCCTGACGATCAAGGAGACGAGATTCTAGAGCCATCGGAGTATGAAGTGCGTGATCGACGAGCGAAGATCAAGTCAACTTTCAAGACGTACGAACCTGAAACAGAAGCAGAGGTGCGCCAACTAGACACGCGGTGGTGAACAGAACGACGGCCACTGACGCTTACGAGGATTTCTTTGCGTAGTTCATCATGAATCAATTGTGGTTGGAGCGAAAGCGCGACGAAGAAGCCGAGAAGTTGAAAGCCCAGGAAGTTCGAGGGAAGGTGCATTCATGGTCCATGAACAAAAGCCGCGACGAATGCGAGTACCTTCGGAAGCACGAAGCGATGCAGCTTGCTGCGGGACTCGAGAAGCTCGTCGACGAAGAGTACGACGCCTTGAATATGCCGCGACGACAGCATCTCGAGAAAAAGAAGCAAGAGTGGCAGACTCTTCAGCAGTCGGCGCCGGATATTGTCGTGGCAGATACTGACGTATCCACTGGTGGTAGGGCTACAATCCCCACAATAGGGCCAGCAACGCCGAGTCAATCAGGAACGAGTGACCCAGTGTTTTCAGTGAAAAAGAAGAAGTCCATAGCTGGGAGCGGAGGTCCGGGTACACCAGTTGGCTCAGGCGGATTGCACTTTCGTAACCAGTTGCCACCAAACTACACACCGCAGAGCAAGCGAAGCAACGGCACGCCGACGTCGTTCTCCTCGAAGGACAGTCGTTCCACGCCAAGCACTCCCCTGTCAACGTCTTCATCTGGAAAACTCCAACTCTTGGATGAAGCAGCGGCACGGGCCGAAGGAAGAACTGCTCGAGGGTTTGGCGTCGGACCATCAGACACTCCACCAGCGAGTGATGAATCACCGGCGACACGTGATGGAGATGAACGAATAGAAAGCTGCACATTCCAGCCCGTACTCAAGTTTTCAGAGCGGATGCCGGAAGGACGAGGGCTCAAATTCCAGCCGTTCTTCCCTGGTAACCAAGCTCAGCAGGGTTCATTACCACTCGCACGAACAGTGTCGGCGTCTGCCCTCAGTCGGAAGGTACGTGAACAAGCATTCCGACTTCAGAGATTCTCATTTCTCTGACTCTTCTCCCTGATATGCCAGGTTTACCCACGAGGCACCATCCCTCCCCAAGTTGAGCCAATCGACCCGGAGTACCGTCATTTGTACGCAGCCACAGCAAATCGAAAGCCACCGTTGCCAGTATCCATCCTCCCAGACAAACCGCTGCCTGGTCTTGGGCGAAATGTGCGTACTGGATCCCTCATTGAGATGTCCACAGCAGTCGAGATGACTCAAGCTGACTGTTTCCCGCTGTAGACTTCTGTTATCAAGGGATCAAACAACCGACAGGACCCATCAACAGCACGAAGAAACTCGTTGACGTCGAAGCGCCTCGCCTCAGCGATTGAAGGGGGACAGTCTAGCTCTCCGTTGGAGCAGCTGATGAGCGATCTGCGCGCCGAGCAAATGCAGGAGGTGGAGCGCATCCGCATTCTCTTTGATCAGCACATTCTCACTCTCTCGACTGGGGTTCTCGAGCGAGGACTGCTCATCCCGGAAGACAAGTCGACGCTTGAATGCGTCCAGAACCTGCCGCTTCCTAACTGTGGTCTCATTTCGAACCCGCTGCTCAAAGTCAAAGTCAAAACCACCAAGACCACGAAGAAGAAGAAGAAGAAGAAAGGCACAAAGGGTACCAAGACCAAGTCCAAGACTTCAGCCGGAGACAAGTCAAAGAGCCCAACGAAAAAGAAAAAGAGATGAGCGAAGAACTCTTAAATGGTAGCGTGCTCATCCTGTGGTCCACTTGATCGTAGCTGTTCTGCTTTCATGTTATGGCGCTTGGTAAAATTCACGTACATCGCCAACTGAGCTTGCAGCAACGCCACAGTAGCCTCATCTTCCTTGGCATGGCTACGAGTCTCTCGGTCAGCAGCTTCTTGTGTTCCTGCGAGCGTCATCCCCCGCGAAAGATCTTCAGCCTCTTCAGTCGGTACGCCTTCTACTAGTCTCTGCTGTTCGACTTTCGTGACATCGTCAGCTTGAAACCGATCGGGCTTTTGTTGTTTTTCATCGTTGTTTTCGATCGTAGTGGCCAATTTAACGTTCAACGCCTTGAGTTCTCGGATCTTTTCCATTAATCGGCTCTGCTGGATCTCCATGTGGGCGATCTTGGCGTACAAGTCGTGCATCTCTTCGTACAACTGCGCGTCGCTCTTGATCGTGAGCTGCTCAAGCGATTGCAGAGCCAGCAGTCTGGCTTCTTCCACAGTCAATACAGTAGTAACTTTATCACCTGTGTGGTTGTCGTCCTGACGCATCGCGTGCCACAACACCTCCGCCATGTTGCCAACGTGCCACAACAATTGCTGGTGGCGTTGCGACCACGCGTCCTTGCCGGCCTCCCACGCGGCCTTTTCTCGCCTTAGCGAGGCGACTTCTTCGCGCGAGAGCCCGAGCTCGTAATACGCAGCAACCGCCTCGTCAATTGCGACGTCACGCTCGCGTTCCGCCAAGCAACACCGCCGTCGAACCGCTCCATTCTGCTCCATTTTGTTCATTTTCACCACTGTAACGCAGATCCTTATCGGTATCGAAACGGTAAATCGTGATTAGTGTTTTACTGAGAATAATCATGATATACCGGTTTACAATCGGTAGTTTATCTCATAAACTCATTTTGGACGCAACAGAGGCTAATGAAGAGAAGTTTTAGCCAGACTAAGCTAATGCAGCAAAGGCTCAAGAGCGCAGCGAGCTCGTCGTCGTATCACCATCAAAAAAAGCTTGCATGGATCTTGGCTGGCCACCACCAATTGGTTCGCACAGGTTGATGTGGCCGTCATCGAAGCGATAAATCCGTTTGTTGTCTTCGAATCGCCTCTCGCCTTGTTGCGGTTGCACAACCCACGTATCCAAGAGCGCATTTCCCAGTCGAATGCCTTCACCAAGCGAAGCAACGTAGTTATTCTCTTCCATGCAGGCGATCGCACTCTCTCCAGTGAAATTGACAATGTCAATGATCGCCTCCCCATGCATCTCCTTGGTCACTTGTACATCGTCGAGCTCGTCACGCAGCCGCACTGCGAACTCGGCTGACAACTCGTCCTGAACTGACTTCAGCATGTTGACTACCTCCTCGGCAGAAGGTCGCTGGTGCGGATCTTCGTGCCATGCTCTCTCGATGACCTCACGGAGGCTTGGACTGACAGACTTGTTGAAGTCCGGTCGTTGACCTTGAAGCACAAGCTCACGTATCCTGGTGCGCTTCCCTTCAGCGGCGGGGTACTTTTCCCGTCCGGAGTTCACGATGTCCCACATCGTCATGCCGAGAGCGTACACATCCGACGCTTCACCATACCACGCAGGGCTGTCGGCGTTGTTCATCATCTCCGGTGCCATATACTCGACGGCGTCCTTGATCGTCAGCTCAGGCGCGGTAATGTGCTGTAAAGTCCACGTGTCTCCGAACTCCGTCAACTTGACCGAGTGCTCTGCGTCGACCAGGAAACTTGATGGGCTGATCTTGCGGTGGAGGAATGGTGGCGAGAAACTGTGCAAGTACGCTACAGAACGCGCTGCGTCTAGCATGTAGGCGACGTTGATCAGCGACGTCTGGCGATCCGGATACTGTGTGCGTCGCGTGATCGAGCAAACGACGTCTTCAAGGCTAGCCTCACACAGTTCTTGCACCAAGGCAATCATCGGTGGGGACACACAGATCCCATAGAATCTGACGATGTTCGGATGGTGGAAAGCGGCCCAAATCGCCGCCTCACTCGAGATGTCGGCGATGCAAGATGGGTCAAAGCTCGATGGCGTGAACAACTTGACCGCGACTGAAGTCTCGCCACGCAATACCCCGCGAACCATCGTCGAATTGGCGCCAGAGCCCACGCAAATGCGCCTCTCGAGCTTTAAGTGAGCGAAATCGATGAGACTTGACCGATGGATTTCAATCAGCACGTGAAGTCCCACGGACGCCGTTGGCTCGGGAATCTTGGTCTCCGTCTGGCCGAGCAGTGGCTGCAACAAAAGCGAATGGTCTCCAGTACCTCGCCAGTGTGCGCTGTCGGCCTTGAGTACTCTGAAAATGACGAGTGGATACAGCGACGCCCACACTGCTGTGATGTAGGTCAAATCGAAGCCGGCCTCCAGCTTGCTCTGACGAAACAGCTCGTTGTACGTGAACAGCAGCGCATAGTAGACGAAGACGTACATACTGAACTCTCGAATCGAGCGCATGCTGGCACGACATGGCGGACGAACGAAGAAGTAGAAATACAGCAGTAACATACCTGCACGCGAAGTCGTGACGACCGCGTAGGCCTTTTTCGGATCGCTGTAATTGGTCATCAGCCCCACGATGGGAAGGGTGTACGTTGAGAGCACGAGCGTGATCGCCATGGATCGCCACAATGCTGGGATCGAGACGCTGGCCTGGAACATGAGCACCACGACACTCAAGAACACGAACTGACGGCCACAGTAGAACACTTCCGTGGTGAGCTTCGAGACGCTGTACTCGAAGAGATCCGTTGCGAGCGCGATGCCCAAGAACACGGTGAACGCACCAGTGACCAGCCCGAGCACGACCAGTAGCGGCTTGTACGCAGGCAAGATGACTTTTCGTGTGGATGCATGACTGCTCTTGACACCACTGCCTCGTTGCAAGCCGAGGAAGAGTACCATGAGCAGACACGACACAGACATGATGGCGTACCCAGTCAAAAGGAGAACGTGGCGAGTGTGGAGGTGTGTCTTCATGAATGCCGCCAACGCCGCGCTCTCGGCTTGAGCAGATCCAGTGACGGTTGCGTTCTCAATCGGTACCAACGTTGCATTCACCAATGCGGTGGGTATTGCCGATCTATTGTTTGCAAGGGACGACTCGTTCATAGTGATGAAGAACGCAGACTGGCTGCTTCAGTCTGTGGTCGAGCGCGAGTTGAATTGTGTTGTCGAGCTCGCTTGATCGATACAGTACACACGAGGATCCACGAAGAGGGACTCCTTCAGTCCACGACGCTGAATGCAAACTGAACGCTCAACTGATCCACGGAAGCTCCCATGGTTTCTTCTGTGCTTGTTGCCTCTCTCTTGTTGCTGACCACTGGCCACATCCGAGAAAGTGCAGCATTCGAGCAATATGATTGGCCGTATTTGTGAATTCGGTGCGTTGATTGGGCGTAAATGAACCATCCAAAACCGTCCATTCTTGATTTTGTCTTCAATCAAGTTCGTGGTCCGAATATGTGGAGACAAATAAATGCCTCGCTTTCGATGAAGTCAATGAGCTTCGAGACTCTTCAATGGAGAGAACGATCCAAGGGGTGTCCTACACAGAGGATACAAGGACGTAAACGACCCAAGACAGACAAAACTGTTTTTCACTAATCATGGTATTATATACCGGTACCACCGGTATAACCCATTTGGAACGATAGTCTCTCTCACATCAGATCCTCTTGAAAATGGCGGACCGCGCGACGCAGCTGGAAGCGCAGAATGCGCAGCTCACCGAGCAGCTCCTCGCGCTGCAGGTCAAATACGACGCATTGTACGAGTCAACGACGTCCCGCATCCAGTCATTGATCGAAGAAAATGAGATCCTCGCCGACGCCAACCGTATTTTGCTCGAGAACAAAGAGACATTCGAGAAGATCCTCCCGACACTCTCATCGGCTCCGGCCGAGCCATCGCTGAGCCAGATCCCCGACGAGCTACTTCTTCCTGGCGGCGGTATCGAGACAGCTCTGGCGTCTTCCATGGAGGATGTGCACACGATGGGCAACCTGCTCAGCGTCGCGTCGCCAGTGACCAACCCAGAGATCGCGGTCACGGGTGGCGTGGACAAGTACATCATGGTCCACGACTGGAAGCACCAGCGCAAACTCTGCGAATTCCAAGCGAGTGGACCTGTGCTTGACATCGCGTTCAATCCGAGCTTGAAGAGCGCCACGTTCTTTGTGGCGGCGTTCATGGACGCCAAGCACGCGCTGTTCAAGCTCACGACCAAATCCGGCGCCAAGCAGATCGAAGTGGTCGCTCAGTTCCACGACCACACGCGTCCAGGAGCAATGCGCGTGGCGTGGAGTACGGATGGGAAGCTGTTCGCGACGGCGTCGTGTGACAAATCCGTGCATGTGTACCGTTGTGAAGGTCTGGACTCCGAGTCGACCGAGCCGACGGCGTGTGAGAAGATCAAGTCGTACTACTTCAACGGCATCGCCGAGGCCATGACGTTTGTTCCACCAGCAGCCGATGGCTCAGAAAATGAGCTGCTGGCGATCGCCGTGCGCGACGACTGCTACGTGCACTACGTCGACTGCAAGACTTTTGAGAAAGAGCGGTGCGTGTGTGGTGTTCTCAAGCGGAGAGTCTGGTCGTGAATGATCATGTTTTTCATTTGCTTTGTGTGCAGAGTCAACATGAACCAAGATGACATCGAACACGTGTCGTACACGATCATGGACCTGCGAGTGTCGCCCAAGAGCGGAAAGTATCTGCTCGCTGCGACGGACAAGGACCGCCACTTCATCTTCCCGGTAAGCACGCGTTCGCGGTCTGTCACATTTCCAAGAATGCATGAGCTGACATCGTTCTTTTCTTGTTTCTGGACACCAGATCAAGAGCAATGTCGTGTACCGCAACCTCTTTGGCCACAAGGCAGGCCCGTACAGCCAGCCACGCGCTGTGTGGCATCCGTCGGAGAAGTATGTGATCTCCAACACGGAAGAGAGCGGCGTGTTGTTTGTGTGGTGCATTGCCTCGGAACGAGTCATTGAGCAGATTACCGCCCACGAGAAGCTCATCCGAGGTATCACTGTGGCCGCGCAAACTGTCAACGATGGCGTGGCGACGGTGCTCACGGTGTCGTACGACAAACGTCTCAAGGCCTGGAGCACACGAGCTCTGTGAGTACAGTTGAAATCGAATCTGTCCTCAAGCGTCGGTAAACTTTTCTAAAAAAGCAGATATTATGGTTAGGATTGAAGCTGGCAGAATAATTGTTTGAGCGCGCGGATCTCCTGCAGTGTGGCGAGCGTCGTGGCCTCCCAGTAGATACGGTGTTCATGATTGAAGCTGGGTGAATAGCTGTTTGAGGTCTCTGATCTCCTGCAATGTGGCGAGCGTCGTGGCCTCCCAGTGATCCAACCTGGCCTGAATCACACCAACCATACTGCCGTCTTTGCCCGCCAATTCTTCTTTAAGCGCGTTCAGATCCACTTCCGTGGAAGCCAACGGTGATTGCAGACTCCCTTTTGGTGGACTCTGCGAGTCGATCTTTCGCCGGTTGCTCGCGAGACTTCCAGCAAGAGGTCGAGCCCCGCCACTACTGGAGCTCGTGGTAGGACGAGCTGGTATGTTGTCGTCCTTGCCGTCTTTCTCAACTGCAGGTGGGCGGGCTGCACTCTGCGAACCACAATCATGATCAGTCTGCCGGAAATGACCGATTGAGCGAGAAAGTAAGGTCGTCATTGGACGTACCTTCTTGGCAGATGTAGCAGCGCCATAGTCGACTCCAGTATCTGCAGACATTAGGACAGGCTTTGTGTGAGCGTTTTCAGATCCAAAATGCACTTTCCCCTCTCCCCCTAGCTCACCTTTTTTATTCCTCGGGGCGGCTCCGTCATCAATTCGTCTTGCGGGATTATCAGGCGTACAGCTCTTCGCGTGGATTGCCAGTCTGCCCTCTGCGAATCTCCGCCCACAGTTCTCGCACTTCTCCATGCCATGCTCACTGTAGGCCTCCTGAGCTGCTCGGTTCATCGCCTCGATCATCTCTCGCGTGGGTCGCTCTCCACTGGGGGCGTCATCTCCAACATCAGTTGCTCTTTCACTACTGCCTCCTCTGCCGCCACCGTGGCCATCTAGTCCCGGGGGTGTCTTGGGCAGTTGGCGCCTTTCATTACGCGGCTTAAGCTCTTCTTGGGCAATGAACAGCTTCTTGCACTGCTTCAAGTGGATATCGAAGGAAGAGAGGCCGTACTGGCGCCCGCAGACATGGCACACACGCGTCACCGGCCCGGGCTTTATCTCTGCTCAGCACATCATATCTACCGTCAAGCCGATGTAGGAAGAACGCACGTAGGGGCACGTACCAGGGGGAGCCATGATCACCGGGCAGGTAGATACGCTATTAGTCCCTCTTTCACGACTCCAGAACCTCCATTGCAACCGTCACAGCGAGTGGGAGGCTATTTTTATGGCTACAAGCACTACCGTTTCAAGCGATCGGGTAGTCCCATATATCCTCGTCGTCTTCAGCATCGTCCTCGCCGTCATCTTCCTTGCCGTTGCTGTTGTCGCTGCGTCGTCTGCTTCGACTTGGCGACTTCTGTTCCTTTCGCTTGGGACGGTTACCCACAAGGTCTTGACGAGCTCCACTCTCCAGTACCCACAGAAGGCGCTTCAGCTGAGCGTATTGCTGCATCTCTGAGAAGTATCGCAAGCTTGAAATGGCTTCGTCGAATCCTTCGAGTCCACCAATCTCAACGTCGTCCATGATGTGCATGCTGAACAGTTTTTGCAGTTCAAGCTCGCTCATTTCCTCGCATTTCTCGATGAAGTTGGTTCGAAGCACTTCAGAGAGCGACTCGAAGTCGAACTGCTTGAAATCTTGACGTAGTGCCGTTAGTGAGACGTTCACTGTGAGTAAATCCCGTATCTTGGCTGCGAGCGCTTCATATTTTGGAGGCGGGTTGACCTCGACTGCACGAATGACAGGATTGATCGAAAGGCACTGGACGAGGCCCTTATATCCACGAGATCTGATGCCGCGATTGTCCAAAAGCGTGAGTTGCCGGATTGTGCGATTGAACTTGCGTAGTGCCTCTGTGATAGCTTCCAAAGCGTCGCAGTTCAGTTCACAGTGAGTGAGACTGTACAAGCAAGTAGTTAGTACCGGTACCGCTAATATGATGGGCCACTCACAGAGAGCGGATACGTACACGAGCTCTTGGAGAACTGGTGTCTTCTTGATTCCGACAGCTAGCTGTATGGCACCCGCTTCAGCGATCGGATTGTGCGAGAGATCGAGTCGAATGAGTCGCTGGTTCACTGTGAGCATGGACGCGAGCGCAATGCATGCGACGTAGTCCAACTCGTTCTGGGCAAGGCTACTCAAAAACCTCAGCTGGTTAGCAAAGCAACGTTGAATGGTTGGACTGGGCTTTTGACATTCCACGTACGTCAGATTCCTCAATTTCTTGGTTTGCCACAATGCGTTGCAGAAAGAATCGATACCGGATAGGTTGCGGTCGCCGAAGCTATTGCTGGTCAGCCGATTGCAACTCAGGTCGAGCTTCTCCAACGCCCCAAGTTCGACAATCGTATTTGCTAGTGCCGTCAGACCCTCGGCGCGTAGCTCCACAGAGCTGAGGCTGGACACAAAAATCATGCGAGAACGTCAGACCAACACTACCTACGCCATGGGTTTGATTCAGTCGAGTTGAGACAACGTACTTGAGTTCTCGGAGCCGTGGACACTTCTTCAGTCCATCAAACAGAATCGACACACCCTGAAATACATTCGAATGCGCACCTGTGAGTTGGTTCTGGGACAAATCCAGCCTCTCGAGCTTGCGGCTTTCTCGTTCAACGAGAATACCGATCGCAGCGGCATCCAAGTGGTTGTACGCCTTTCCCGAGAGCACCGCGTGGCGCGTCTTCTGTGCATTTTTCCGAAAAACCGCGATCGTGAGTGCATTCTCTGAGAATTGAAGCGTCTCCAGTGAGCTGTTCACCGCTCGAGCAATTGCAGTGGTGCCTTCAATGCCAATATGAGTCTTGGCCACGTTCAGTGACGTGATGCGGCTGGATTTCGACCGCAAAAAGTCGATCATGAGCAGCGCGAAGTCGTCGCGAACGCTGAAACCACTGATATCGAGCGACTTCTCGTCGTTTTCCCCGAGCACTCGGATCCGCTGCAAGATCGCCTCTCCCTGGGTGCCTTTAAAGTTGCCTCGCTTGTGCATGGCACGCACGTCGTACAGAAAAGTCTGGTACGGGTCCGTAATCTTACGGCGCTTCTCTTCCTCAAGTAGCTGCTCGAGCTCTTGAGTCGACGGCTCTGACCTCTTGCCAGCATCTTTCTTGAGTCCTTCTGCCACGCGTGGATCCACGGACTGAACATGGCGCAGCAGCTCTGTGCCTCGCGTCGCCGCTACCTTGATCTTGCTGTTCATTGCTCCATTTATCGAGTCGATCTTGAAGGGACACATGATGATGTCACTAATGCCCCAATGTCACTACGATGAAGTAATGTTGTACGAAGGTTGCAGTAACCTGCAAGTTGAAAGGCCGTGCTCCAAGAACAGCAAGATACGCGATGGTGGCAAGGCCACATGCGGATGACGGCGTCGGCGGCATCGTACGCCACGACAGGAGACGCCAGGCACACCGTGGACGAGTCCAAACTATTAACTTGGTACTGGCCGTGTGGCTGTGCGTCTGTGTGGGTCTCGCTGCCGCCGTGGAGCCCGTGCCACGAGCCCACGACATCGTCGCCAAGGTCAAGGCCGACACCCAAAAGGTGCGAGTATCCTCTTTCTCTACTGAACAGCTACATAGGAACTGACTAGTGAGATGGCTATAGGACGTACGGCTCGATGCAAACCTGTACATCCCCGACGGCGGCGAGCTGGTGCTCAATATTGACGTCCCGCGCGAGACCATCGTGGTCGACAACCAGGCACCCGCTAAGGTCACGCGCGTGTATTCCACGCACGCCGACGGTGTCTTCGGTGTGGGCGAAGCCATTGACGTGTTGGTGGAGTTCACGAGCCCCGTGGATGTCGTGGGGTCGCCTACGCTTCGACTGGCGACCGGGTGCCATGCGTCGGCGTGCCACGTCCGTGAGGTCCAGCGACTGCGGTGTCAAGCCACTGTGGGCAAGTTCGCCGTTGCGTTTGACGGCCAGCGCGTCGTTAACATCCCGTATGATGCCACGACCACACAGTTTGCGAACTACCTCACGCGCATCACCAAGATCGACCGCGTGTTGGTCGACTACCACCAGAGCGACGGCAAGGCGTGTACGTTCTTCGGCAACAACATCACCGTCACATTTGAATCCGTGAATATCGACGGTGTGGACGGTGATCTGCCGGAAATGACGGCGGATATCGCGAATGGAAACGGCGATGGCACGAGCTTGGGCCATATGCGACTGGAGCCGACGCTAACGGCCAACGCGTGGGAGATCAAGAAGGGCACGCTCGTGACGGATCGATTGGCAGCCTACGCTGGGAAGGCAGACCCGAGAACGTTGCGGTTCACGTACACGGCTCTGAATGGTGATAACACGACTGCTTTGGACTATTCGAACACGGACGCCATCACGAAGAGCCTGCTGTCTTCGGTTGGTACGATCCAGATCCTCAACGCCGGCTCCACGGTGGCTGCTGACACGACGTTGCCACCACCGAAGTTTCCTGGTGATTGGGAGCGAGGCATGGGCAGCAGTCTGTCAGCCAACAGCGCGATTGCTGTGGACGTAAGCAAGCCGCGGATCACGAGTATCTCGTCGCCACACGATGACGGCACATTCGGTATCGGTGAAGTATTCGCGATCCAGGTGGTCTTCTCACTGCCTGTTGTCGTCACCGGGCTGCCCACAGTTGTACTCGAGACAGGCCAAGTGGATCGCATCATTCCATTCAAACGAGTCACAGGAGCGACGAACAACATTGTCGAGTTTGAGTACATCGTCCAGGCGAAAGACACCTCGCCCGATCTGACATACACGGGAACGACAGCGCTTCAGCTGAACGGTGGAAGCATCAAACGTCTGTCGACAGCACCGTGGACGGATGCGATATTGACGCTGCCTGTCAACGGTGAGAAAGGCAGTCTGTCGTGGACCAAGAACATCGTGATCGATACGTCCAATCCAAAGGTTGTCGGTGTCACGTCTGTCACGCCCGGTGGCACGTACACAGGAGGAGACACAATCCAGATTCAGGTTGCGTTCGATGTACCAGTGGTTGTCACGGGGACACCACAGCTACTGCTGTCTACTGGTAGTGCCAATCTGTATCCCGGGTCGTTCGTACAAGTCGCTCCGACACCAGCATCGTCGAAGACGATAGTGTTTCCGGCTGTCGATCACGGTCTGTCGATAGCACGAAGTCAAGGGCTTCAATTCTTGATTAGCGGCCAGATCTATACTCTCGCCTCGGTGATTGGCGACGCTGTCACAATGGTGGAAGCATACGTCGGCACGGTGGTTGATCCGAAGAATATCAGTGGCCCATCGATCTCGATCATGTCTCCAGGGTATCGACCGGCGAATTACGTGAGCGGCAGCGGAACGACAAACCTCATCTTCGCGTACAACGTCCAGCAAGGAGACAGCTCGTTGGACCTTGCCTACATTTCGACATCGGCGCTCCAGCTGAACGGTGGAACGATCAAGCGTCTGTCAACTACCCCATTCTCCGATGCAGGTCTCACCTTAGCAACACCAGGCACCACTGGCAGCCTGAGCCTTTCAGCGAGTATTGTGATCAACTCCAACTCGCCTCGTGTGCTTCAAGTGAACGCCATCACAAGAGACGGCGTGTATCGTGCGCAGAACGAGATATATATTGCGGCCGTCTTTGATTTGCCGGTCGTCGTTCAATCTAGCGCATCCATAAAGACCACGGCTACGTTGGGAGAAGATCACTTCGCGGTTTACGAACGAGGCAGCGGTACGACGACTCTCGTGTTCAAGTTCGTGTGTCAACCGAACGATCAAGTTGCTGTATTTGACGCGGTTGACGGAAAGGCACTGCTACCGACGTATGGCCTCAATAGTGGCTTCATTCGGAGGCTGTCGACGTCACCACTGATACCTGCAAACTTGGACCTCCCGGCAGCCGGATTAACGACGAAAGCCATCTCCATCGATCAAGCCAGCGCGTACGTTTTAGATGTTTCAACGGCCCACGAGGATGCCTTTTGTGGCGTTGGAGAAGTGATCGACATCTCTGTCACGTTCAGTGTTGCAGTCAACGTCGACATTACGGGTGGATCTCCGCAGCTTCAGCTTACGACGCAAAAGACGGCTAGCTACGTCTCGGGAAGCGGCTCATCGATTCTGACGTTTCAATATGTTGTCCAAGGTGATGATCCTCGCGTTCGTCTCGGCTACGTGGACATATACTCACTTCTTCCCAACGGTGGCGTCATTCGAGCTACTGCGACAACGACCTTGGCAGCGACGCTCCTTCCACGCCCTCAGACCACGACACTCAGCTCGCTGCAGAACATTCAGATCGACAGCAGTGCTGCGACTGTCGTGGACGTGTCAACCAGGCATTTGGATGGCGATTATACGGTCGGGGATCGCTTGGTTGTTGCAGTATCGATGAATGCTCCCGTCGTTGTTGCACCGGCGTCGTCAAATGCTGGCGCTCCAACTCTCTACCTTCAATTGGGCGGATCCAATAACATTGCGACACCGACAAGCCTTGTATCAGCAAATGATGAGAAGATGTACTTTGCGGTGACGATCGCAAGCGGCCATTCCACTGCGAACCTGGCGTATGCATCGCAAGTGTCGCTACGATGCGTCGGCAACTACGGCCTCAGCAAAGATCCGAGTCAAGGGAGCGCACTCACGCCCCATGGCGTCGAATTTCAAGGCCGTCTCTTTATTCTATGGAGTGAAAGAAGCGCTGGTGGTGTATCACAAATCCGAGCCAAGTCTCTGGGCGTGGTCAATCCATTTGCACTTCCGTGGAGACAGGAGGACGGTGACGGAGCTACCAGTCAAATCCAGTTTGATGCCACGCGCGACGCTACAAATCCTATTGTTGCAGCACTATCCGACACCAGGCTGTTCGCTTGTTGGCAAGAGCGTAGCTCAGCAACGGTAAACCCGACCCAAATCCGAGTTGTGCTTTATGTCGGCGGGGATATCTCCGTATTGACGCGTTGGAGATTTGTTGGACGTGCGGCTCCGGCAACTACTGTGGGAGTCAATCGAGATACGACTCAAAGTGCTTCTTCACCGCACCTAGTTGCTCACGCCAGTAAGCTTTACATGGCTTGGCATGAGACAATTACAGCTTCAGCTGCGACGCAGATTCGTGTCGTGCTCTACAATGGTTTGGATAACGCACCGGGGTGGGCTTTTGTCGATGGGAACTCTGCGATTCGTGGAATCAACTACGCATCGGCTCGAGCGGCACGCAATGTTCGACTATTATCTTGTCGATCTACTCTATATGCAGCTTGGGAGGAAGACAATGCTGCAGGCGTCTCACAGATACGAGTTGCGTCATTGGGAGGAACGGACATCGCTCCGCGATGGAGTTTTGTCGATGGAAACGCTGCAGCCGTCGGGCTCAACTATGATGTTGGGATGCACGCGCGAATGCCATCATTGGCGTGCGTGGCGGATAACCAAGTAGTCGCGGCGTGGCATGAGCTGGTTACGCTTTCAAGTGGAGGCTCACGCACGCGCATTCGAGCCAAGCAGCTGACTTTGACGACGAGTGGAGCGAGTTGGAGATCCGCAGACGCCACCAAGGGCCTCAACTTCGACTCTGCTGCCAACGCGATAAACGTTCGGCTGCGTGTCCACCCGCTAAGTACTACAACTCTGTATGCGGCATGGGAAGAAATCAACGCAGCGACCAGCAAGAGCCAAGTGCGGGCAGCTCTCTTCACTGGAGCAGATTCTGGGTCGTGGCAATTCGTCGACGGTGGAAGCAAGCTTTCCACGATAAATGACGTGCCCACTCAAGACGCGGCTACTCCTGTTCTTGTTGCGTCCACTTTATCGGTTACGACATGGTACGCGGTATGGCAAGAGACACACGCAGTCACTCAGAAGTCACACGTACGATCCAGTTTGTTTCGCGTGGCTGCTGGTGGAGGAGGTGGTGGCAGTGTCTGGCAATCGCTACACGATCGTTGTGTTCTGCGGCGATCGACTTCATCGTCAACGCCTTCGAATCTTCTTCTGCCACAGTTGAATACGTTTGGGGCCTTGGATTTTGGCCGCCAACTTCGTATCGACACTGCCTCGCCAACCGTCCAGAACGTTTCGTTTGTGAGCTCATCGAACGTGATGACTAAGGCAAGTGCGATCCAGACGGTGGACGTGTTCAACACAGGCAGTCTGGCGCAAGGCCAGTATAAGCTTTCGTACGACGGTGAAGAGTCCGTTTGTATCGACTGGAATGCCCCGACTGCAGCCGTGAAGGCGGCAATTGAAGGGATCGCGGCGATGAAATTGAGTGTCCAAGTCGCGCTCGGCAGCGCGCAGTTCCAAGACGCTGTTCGCTATACGATCGCGTTTTCATTTCCAGCGACGGGTTTGAAGCCATTGAAGATGACCACGTCCAGTACGTGTGCAGCATGGCTGTGTGGAGGTGTTGGTGGTGCTCGATTGGCATGCAATGCCAAAACACTTGTCCAATTGAATTCCAACCGCAACGTCGCGATGCGCAGCGGCATCATCGACGCACTAGTGCAGTTCTCATCGCCAGTTCGTGTTGTCACTGGTGGTGGAGCTGCTACACCGCCGACTCTTGTGATGGAAACGGGTCTGATCGATACTGCGGCAACGTACACGACTCGCGGGGTTTTGAGACAGTTTGACGTCGGTACTGAAAGTCCAAGCGGAGTCTATCGCGGTGCTTTCCGGCTCGCGTACGGAGATTCAGCCACCATCAACACAATGGAGACCACGGAATGCATCGATGCTTCGTTTGACAGCAATGCTGACGCCGAGCAAGAGCTATTAAGCAAGGTTCAAGTGATTCGAGCCATTCGTACGATCGGTATCCAGTCTGTCTCAAGAGTGAGGCGCCGCAATGGCTTCCGCTACACCGTCTTTTTCTCCAAGAGCACCAGCAGCACTGATCTCATGGATCTCATCCCTGCAGATGCGAGCACGTGTGAGCCATTTGCTGGACGTACACAGACGATCGACGTTCAGGCTGACAGCGCCATCGTTGAGGGTGGATTCAAAGTGTCGTTTGAGGAAGAGACCACAGCGTGTATTTCGGCAACTCTGCGCGCAAAAGGACCGATCAATTCGATGGAAGACACTCTCAGCCGAATCGTCCCAAATCGTGTGATCCCGCTTCAAGTCGAACGCGACACGTCGATATTCGGGTCGCTTGGCCACCGGTTTTACGTGTCGTTTATGTCGGCGAGTGATGCCATGCATGCGATTGCGATATCGACCACAAGCTGCGCAGCGTTCATGTGTGACAATGGAAATGGAGGCAGAGTCGCGTGCACTGGCGTGAAAATTGTAGTAAACGCCGGCTTCACGGCGACACTAGCGGTCACAGACACATTGGTCTTTGAGTACGCAGCACAGGATGCCGATACTTCGGCAGCACTCGCAGTGCGCGACTCAAGTGCACTGGTTGGAAACATATTCCGGCAGTCGCTGAATCCCGTTTTGGCAGCTATATTGACGGTTCCAAGGCCTGCTCTCACTCCATCGTCGATCCGAATCCTGAGCACCACTGAGTTTCCCCGCGTGGTCAACGTCTTCTCTTCGACGGTCAACGACGTCTATTCTGCCGGTGATATCATCGTGATCTACGTGGTCTTTTCAGCGCTTGTTGACGTCGTCGGCAGGCCTATCTTGGAGCTGAATTCAGGAGGCGTTGCGTATATCCTCTCGGGCAGCGGCACAACGACGCTTGAATTCAGGTACAAGATCCTTCCAGGCGAGAACTCAGCCGATTTGAACTATGTGTCGCAGACATCTCTGCGAACGCCTGGTATGTTTGTGTACATCTGTGTCGCGGGTGCAGCTGACCAAGCATTGGGACGTGTCGACGCGGATCTCACGCTTCCAGCTCTCGCTAACCCGGCCAGCTTGGGTTCTCAGCATGCGCTGGTGGTGCAAACCACTGTACCAACGATCATATCTGTGAGCTCGACGCGTCCGAACACGATTGCTGGTGGAACTGGGTACGGAGTCGGAGATAATATTGATGTGGTCGTCACGTTTTCCAGCGAGATCTCAGTGCGTGGAACTCCCAAGATCGCGCTCAATTCCGGGGGCACGGCGAAGTTTACAGACGGAGGTTACCGTCAACTACTTGACATTGGCGTACACGCCATGTATCCCGTAACCAGCGGCCAGTTTGCCATCTCTTATGGAGGTGTTGTGTCGTCTTGCGTCGATTTCAACGACGCCAACAGCGTGGCACCAGCCTCACTCAAGTCTCGACTGCTCGGATACGCAGAGCTCGCGGCCATTGGCATCATCTCTGTTACCAAGACAGCGAAGAAGAACGGAGGCAGGTTCGAGATCGTGTTTGATTCGACAATGGTACTGCAGGTGCCCATGTCTGTGATCCCAGTGCTCTCCGATGTTTGTGCACCGCTCATTCCATCGTCGTCGGACTCTCCTCCCGACCAGCTACTGGAACGAAGCACGGACACACGCGTGGGGTTCCAGTATATCATCCAAGAAAACGATGCGACGAACGACCTCGACTACGTGAGCACTCTAGTAGATATTTCGTCGGTTGATACTGCCTTGCAGAGTCGATCACGCACTCCTACAGTCAGCGCAGACGTCACGCTCCCAGCAGTGGCGAGTCCGAATCGGCTCGGTTCACAGAAGTCGCTTGTGGTGGACGGCTCGCCAGTCGTGGTCGTAGATATTGTCTCCGACAGCGACGCTGGTACGTACGGCGTGGCGTTTCCTCCGATTGCTAGTCCCCCAACGGTGTATCCTGGTGAGATACTCTTCCGTATCATCTTCTCCCGCCCGGTCAAAGTCACTGGCGCGCCGAAAGTCGAGCTCGCGACCGGGTCGCTTCAAGCGAATGGCATCTTTCTTCCCAACCGCTTCGCTTCGTTCGTCAGCCAACCACAGGCCAACGAGGTGGCATTCAAATACCACATCCAAGAAGGCGATTTGAGTGCCAATCTGGCATTTGCGAGTGTGGATGTGTTGGCGAGTGCGATCGTGTATTGTGTCTCGACCTCGTCACAGACGCTAGCACGAACAACATTGCCAAGGCTACTGGTATCCGCAACCGAAGTACTGAAGGTTGACGCAACCTCCGTCCCAACAACTGTGGAGGTTTCGTCACCTCATCCGGATGGATTGTTTGGTGCAGGTGAATCGATCGAGATCGACGTCATTTTCTCCAAGCAGGTGACGTTACAGACTGGGCTGAACAGGAACCACGATTTCCACGCTCGGTATCCAGTTGCAGTCGAGTACCAAACAAACATCTTCGTCTTCTGGACCGAGTGGAGCTCGTTCAAGTACGACGCAGGAATCACCACGAGTTTTCTGTACCTGCGCGTCTTTGACAGCACCACGTTGGCTCAGATTCCGTTGGCGACTCCGGTGGCTAGCCCAATCAACCAGCTTCCCAACACGTTCATCGAGAAGGTATCGGCTGCAGTGTGGAAAGGCGGGCTGTATGGAGCGTGGGATGAAAGTGGCCAGTTGTACTGTGCCTATTTCAATGGACTCACGGCGCCAATCGCAGCGTGGACGTTGATTCCGAACATGGGTATCAACATGAATCTCCAAATGCGAGCCAGTGATGCGCAGCTACTCGTCCACAACATGCAGCTTATGGTGGTGTGGCGAGAAGAAGCGGTGGTACCAGGCATGGGCAAGGTCGCTGGCCAGATTCGTGTGGCACAGTATAACAACGATGACTACTACGCGCGTATATGGATCTTCCATGACGGTAACCAGCAAAGCATCGGCCTCAATATGAATCCACGCAATGACGCAAGGCACCCTCACGCGGCTGTGCACCGTGGAGGCATGTACGTGACCTGGAGCGAGTACAGTGACGCAGTCGACTCCTACCAGATTGTCATCGCAAGGCGATACGTACAAAACCTAGAGCAATCTGTGTGGCAGTTCTTGGCGTTTACGGGGCAGCCGACGGATTTCTATATTTCCAGCTATCGACCGAGACTTGCAGTGCGGAAAAAAGGCTTTGAGGACATGTCGCTGTACGTGACGTGGTATCGAGACAAGCCTGGCGTGGATGGGAAGGAAATGCGGCACGGCGAAGTGTTGGAGTCGTCGTGGAATGAAAGCAATCGCAGTATCCCGCAGCAGTTCACCGGATCAACGCCAACTACGTTGTTGAACTCGCAGATGCTCGACATGGTCGCGTGTGGCAATGCATTGTTTGCGTCGTGGACCCAAGAGTCCTCTTCAGCGGCGGAAGCAAGGGCTAAGACTCTACGCATCGGGTCATTGGCAGCAGATCGCTCGGTTGAATCCGCGTGGAAGCCAGCGTTTGGAAATTGGAACACTTCGGCTAACCATCACCCAGTCTACGACGTGAACGAGGCCGCCATGGTATGCTCCAGCGCTTCGCAACCGGCGAATACGATGGGTGTCTTCTGGACCGAGTTTGACGGCATCAGCTCGAAGCTGCGGCTACGCCATGCGAACATCCCGCAGCGTCTCGAGAGCGAACAAAACGTCACCTGGGGTGAGACGGCCACTGGGACGCCACTTCTTCAGCTTGACACGTCTTCAAATCCTTCGGGCTACGCGTTTGCAATCGATCGCAGTGGACTCACATCCAAGACGCTGAAGTTTCTGTACGTTGTTTATCTGGGACATGCATCGTTGGATCTGGACGTGCTGAACCAACAAGCACTGGAACTCAACGGAGCCATCGTGAAGGACTTTCAAGGTCAAATGCCCGACTTCACGTTGTTTCCAAAGTCCCTTGATCCGCGAGCGTTGAGCTACAACAACCAGCTCACCATTGACACGACGTCACCTGTCGTGGTAGATGTCACGGCCGCTAACCCCTCCGGCGAGTACGGCGTGGGTGAGCGCATCCTTGTCCAGGTGAAATTCAATTTGCCAGTCGCTGTGGGTCTGGACGGGGGCCCACCACTGTTGTATCTCCGATCCGACGAGCTCCATCTCATCGGGTACTTAGTCAACCCTGCCATCTACATATCTGGCTCGGGCTCGGACACGCTCGTGTTTGAGTTCATCTCCGGTGACCAGGACTACTGTGAAGAATTAGATTACTTCCGCTCCGACTCGCTCGCCGTGCCCTCGGGCTCGTGGATTCGTCGCAGTTCGACTTTCCCAGTGACGGACGCTACGATCGCTCTACCGCTCCCTCGAACGACGCACTCGCTGAGTGGTACCAAGCAAATCTCGATCAAGCCCACCCAGCCAACAATCGTTAGCGTGACTGCGACTAAAGCAGACGGCGTGTACTACCCTGGTGATGTGATCCCCATTGTCGTCACGTTCACACTACCAGTAGTCGTGTACGGCTCCCCGGCCGTCCTCTTGGCGACTGGCAACGCTGGAAACCCGTCACAAGCCAACTACTTCAGTGGGAACAACTCTCGCTCCCTCACATTCCAGTATTCGGTCGTGGAAGGAGACGCCTCCATCGACTTGGACGTTGTGGATGACCGGGGCATCAACGATGTCAACTATGTGCAGTCATTGAAGCTCTTCGGCCAATCACGAATCAAGCGGCTTTCGACAATGCCCACAACCGACGCAAACGTGATTCTACCAGCGCCTGGCCTTCCTGGATCGTTGTCAAGCAACAGAAACCTCGTGGTCGACACCGTGCGGCCAAAAATCGTAGATGTGCGCAGTACGACGCCTGATGGGACATATGATGTCGGTGAGGTCATCGAGATTCTGGTCGAATTCTCCAAGGTCGTGGTTGTGAGCAGTATTCCCTACCTGAAGCTCAATCTTTTGACACCAAGAGACCGAACACGACCACGCACAGCTGTGTACCAAGACGGGAGTGGTTCTAAAGTGCTTCGCTTCACGTACACTGTCGACTTGCAAGATGCGACAGGATCCACGCCGCTTGATACCATGGATACGCGGTCGTTCATTCTCCGGCCACTTTCCCTTGCTGGATCCTTGGGCCAAGGAACAGCGCAGGTACTCTGTAAGGCGACGCAGCCGACACTTCCGGCGAACTTGACCATGCCGCGACCCGGTGTTATCCTGCGAGTCGATGCGGTGCGGAGTTTGGTGGGAAACAACCGCAAGATATTCCTTCGGACGGACGGATTGCGAGTGATTACCATGCAAGCAGACGTCGCGAGTGGGGAAGTTTACGCGCCAGGCCAACGAATCGCAGTCACAGTTGTCTTCACTGGTATTGTGGTTGTACAAGGCTCACCTCATCTTGGGCTGAACGCCAACGCTCTGCTTCCAACGTACGCGTCTTATGTCGGCGGCTCTGGGTCGTCCAGACTTCTCTTCGAGTATATTGTGGCCACGGGTGATAACGTGAAAGTGCTGGAAGCTGCCTCGCGAAAGGCCTTGGAGCTACCTGCTGGTAGCTTGATAACAGACAAGGCCGGGCTGTCGGTGCCTCTTCGACTCGGCGCTCCTCTATTGCCAGGTTCGCTGTCCTTCAATTTTAAAATCGGCATTTCGTCGACACCACCGGTGGTAGAGCGTGTCTTCGTCAAGAACATGGAAGCCAGGGTCTCTGGTGATGCGTTTGGAGTGGGAGACGACGTAGTCATCGCAGTGCAATTTTCGCGTAAAATCAAGCTGTCGACAGTGGGCGCGCCTCCACCGCCGACGCTGCTGTTGCAGTTCGACAACGGACAACGCACAGCCAGCTACGTATCAGGAGATGGAACGACAACGCTGTTGTTTACTCGTCGCGTCGCTGCCGGGGATGCTGTCGCACCGTTGGAGTACGCAAATGTGAATTCCCTAGTAACACCAGTAACTCCTGCCGGGGTTTACGCCATGGCGACGACTCTGACGCTAGCTGCAGTGACAACACTTCCAGTGATCGGATCTGCTGGAAGTCTGAGCGCGACATCAAACGTGAGAGTGGTCAGCTCACCTCCAGTGGTGGTCTCCGTAGCCAGCTTGGACCGGGATGACACGTACGGACTCGGCGATCGACTCCGCATAAGCGTCAAGTTCTCCTATCGAGTGTCGGTCGTTCTAGCTTCTTCACCTTGCGTACTCGAACTCTTCTTGGGAGGGAATCAAGCGTCTGTCGCAAGTTTTGTCGGCGGGTCAACCACAAACGTGTTGATTTTTGAGTACCGCGTCGTCGCTGGTGATCGTTCTGGCCGTCTAGACTACCGAAACACGGCGAGTTTGAGCTGTAGCGTTCTACAGCTCAGCGCGAACCCCAGCTTGGCAGCCGACACGACACTTCCTGCGCCAGGTTCAGACGGTAGTCTAGGCTCCAACTCTCGCATTCGAGTCGACTCTGTCGCTCCGCGAATCGTCTCCGTTACATCAACGCTGAACAACGGCATCTACGGTGCAGGCCAGGACATCGACATAGAAGTCAGCTTTTCCGAAGTAGTCGAAGTTGTGGAGGCTGGACTTTGCAATCCAAGGCTTCGCCTTTCGATCGCAAACACCCAAGTCACCCCCCCTCGACGCATCCCAGTTGCGAACTACCGTAGCGGCTCTGGATCTGCAGTGATCGTATTCCGATACTCGACTGTGGTCGGAGATATGGCTCTTCCGATTGCCTACGATGGCGTGGACGCGCTGTCCACGGAGCGGTTGATTCAATGTTCCTTTCGTGCGATGACACCCGATCGACGGCGAGCTTCCTTGAGTCTACCAGTTCCTGGAGGGTCTGGAAGTCTCAGCAATAACAGAGATATCCGCGTCGAAGCAGTGGAGCCGCCTCGCGTTGTGTCTGTGAGCAGCCCAATGAGCGATGGAATCTACACAGCCGGAGACAGTATCGCACTGACGATAACATTCACTACGACAGTGATCGTCACGGGCACGCCGATTCTCGTACTCGAGACCGGCTCGGCAAACGGACCCAGCCCCGCGCTGTACCAAAGCGGAAGCAACTCGCCTACGCTCACGTTTTCGTATGTGATTCAAGATGGAGACCACAGCGATCGAGTGGAATACGTGCGTTGTCCTGACACTGCTCGCATTCGCCCCAAAAAGCGAGAATTCAACAAGCTCGTGAAGTGCATGGCAGACCAAAACGCGCTTCAGCTTGGTTTTGGTGGAGCGATCAAGCGCGCAGCCACAGTTCCAGTCGTCGACGCCGTTCTGGATCTACCTGAGGTGAGTGTATGGCCGAAACTTCGTGTCGCGACCTCGCGGCACAACTTCACCTACGTCAACCAGCTCGAGGACATTTCCGATCTGCCAGAGGCTGAGAGAAAGCAAGTCATCGCCAGCGAGTACACGAGATCGCTCGCGAACGAGGTCTCCATCTCGAATGCCAAGACCTCGATCAACATTTACAGTAACGGTATTCCAAACCACGCGGCAACGCTATCCCCAGTCGAGCAGCGGTATTTCATTGAGCTCGTGCGGTTCCCGTTGGTGCAGTCGAATCCATTGTCCTTGAAGTCGTTCGATGGGTTCATCGGCATCATGCTCAACGGTATCCCGTTTAAGAACCAGCCTCTTGCCTCGCGTCCAATCGTTGACGAGTGTGGTGGAGCAGTCGACGACAAGAAGCGGTACTATTACGCTGACGTACCTTCCTGCTATCTCGCCAGCCTGACCCAGTTGAGGCCCGAGCCAGTTTCCAAAACGCCATTTATCAGAATCGGCTTTGCATTTGATGGGGTACCCGTGTACTTTTTCTTCAATGAGACCGGACAAATACCGCAACAGCTCGACGAGTGTAACGGCATCCGCGGTCCCGACGGAGGCTATCGCTACCATCTTGTACCGAACCAGGCAAACCCGTTCATGCCATGCTTGAAAGCCATCAATGACCCCGATCCTGTCAGTGTTCCGAATGTCGTCAACCGAATCAAAGTGTTTCGGTACCCCGTGGACATTCGCCAAGTCGAAGGGCTCACGTTGTCGTCGCTCAGCCAATTTGATGGTCTCGTCGTCGATGAAAACCCTGCGACCGTGACAGGAACAGCGACCTGGCTCAACCCCAAGGGCGTCTCGGTAGTGTACTCGGCGACGTCCATGATCGTGCGCAGTACAGGTATCCCCAGTGGGCAGTACGGGCCGTTTCCGAACGCGTATAATCGTTTTGTCGTTCGAGAGCAGGACTACGTGTTCCAGATCCCACGGCAGCCTGTTGCGGCTGCACAGACGACCAAGCTTCCCGTCGATACGCCCATTGGCGTCATGGTAAACGGTATTCCGTTCTTCGCAAGCCAATCTTCGGTATACGGCGGCAACGTCATGGACCAAAAGACTCAAGTGTACTGGATGATGGACAAATGCCATGGACTGGTCGATGCCGGTGGGAACTACAGATACTACGGGCTCCCAGACTGTCTACTGACCGAACTTGGCGGGAAGCTCAATCCAGGAAAGCCCTCTCCTCTTCTCGGCTACGCTATGGATGGATTCCCCCTCTACGGGCCATACGGAGAGGGCGGCACCGCCCCAACCGACCTTGACGCTTGCAACGGCCGTATTGGCGAGGACGGTAGCTACCGATACCACGCCACATTGGACAAGTCACCGTATCTCATTGGGTGTTTCAAGGGCACTCCGTTGATCACCAGCAACGATCAAGTTCAGCGCAGTCTCAGCTACGCGAAAGCTCTTCGCATCAATACGCAGATGCCGCGCGTGGCCCAAATCTTCACCAACAAACTCCCAGGATCGTACGTACTGGGCGAGACGCTGGATCTTGTGACGCTGTGGTCTGCGCCAGTGTCAATCGACACAACGATGGGCACACCATCGATTCCTGTCGCCGGCGCACAGGTCCGGGCCATCTATAGCGCCATAAAGAGCACTCCGATGCGGACTGTGTTCCAGTATACAGTCTCAGCGAGCGAGATCGCTGCGTTCGAGTACAACTACGATTTCCGGGAGGCGATTCGGCTGAACGGCGGCTCGATCAAGCGTGCGGCTGTGACGCCGACGCTTAATGCAGACTTGCGGCTGGTGTGGGCGGAGCAAAACTCGCGGTTCGCATCCAAGCATCAGCTCGTGAAGGACGTTCGAATCACTTTGCGTGGCCTGTACCACCCTTTCGCCTCCGATTTGAGTGCGATGCTCTACCACGGCACGCAAAGCGCCTCGGTCTTTGTTAGCTGCTGCAGGGATATGGCGTTCGGGATTCCAGACAAGCGGCTGCGTGTCAATGAAGAGCAGATCCACATCTACTCTAAAAATCCCACCAGCGGCGTTGGGTGGGATTACAGTTTCCAAGACTTTATCTCAACGGCCAATCTTGCTCGAGACGGTGGTGCGACAGCACGGCAAAGCACGACAACTGGTCGATGCTACGCGTCGAATGCGATCGATGGACGAGTCAGAGGTATGGTGACTAGCCAAGACGTCGCACGGACGGATGCATCCCCTGAAGTCGTTGCGTGGTGGGAACTGCGCCTTGTGAAACCGGTGGAAGTCGGAACGATCCGCGTGTGGCTTCCTCAGCGCCCCGATCGACGCCCTGCTGTGGTCCATATCCTCCATGTGGATTCCCCGGATGGAGTCCTCCAAGTGTATGGCTCGTTCAAGCTGCTGTTCACTGCGTGGGACGAGCGTGTTGTATCTACTGCTCCAATCAATTGGAATGCGGTGGCGATGGTTCGTGATGAGAACCCCAAGATCGAAAACCTAGGCATTGGCAAGGGCGAATCCCTCGAAGCCAAGATCCTCGCAGCTATTCCGGCCACAGTCACGGCGTCTCAACGATTGTTCATTACACGTTCACCTGCGGTGGAGTTGGCGTCAGTCAATGGGGCGTTCACGTGGTCGATCACCTTCCTCGACGACACCTTTCTGTACGAGGACGGCGTTGTGCCGCTTGCCGTGGATACCGACAACAATAACATTTGTAATGGCACGGGTACTGTGACGTTGACCAAGCCATTCCCAGGCGATGACCGCGACGAGTGGGCCTACAAATCTCGCGATGACGACCAACGTAGTGATGGCAAGGCCTCTATGTTTCCTTTCTGGATCACTCTCCACGAAGACACGGCGGTGATGGATTTCGAGACGTTCACCGAGGCCTTAAACGCGTCCATTTGGAAATTCCGGGTCGATGAACGCTTCAACACGACGCAAATGGTGAGTGTGAACCCGCCAGTGGGACTCAAGGCCACGCAATACATTCGCATCGTAGTGGAGCAGCCATCGGCCTTTTTGACGCTCGCAGAAGTCGATGTTTTCAAGGAGCGAAACCACTTGCTGTCCCAGTATCCTGGAGGCACTCCAATCACGACCGAGTTCTACCCAAATGCCGAGACGTGGTCGCCTGAGGACTCGTTCCAAGAGCGTTTCGGAATGAGAACAAGCGAAGGGCGGTGGTCGTTGACGATCCAAGACACTGTGCCCACGCAGCAGCCATATCGTGAGCGAGATCCGATCCATGGAGCCGGTGCGATCTCCGATTGGGTCCTGCAGATTACGAACTTGGCAGGCAAAAAGCGGACATACCACATGGATATCAAGGCCCAGCTCAAGACGCTGCCTCGCCACGGGAAGCTGTATGTGTCTATCGCTCAGACAGACACCGAACATCTCGATCGCGACCGCAACGACGTGCTGGATCTGGTCGAGGCCGAGAGGTACCTCTCGAGCTACTTTTTGAGCTTTGATGTGCTTCCAAGTGCCACTCGTCAGCGACTTTTGTGGAATTTCTTCGATGGGTACTCTCAAAACGGAGGAATCGAGGTTCTCGCAGACCCGAGCGAGCGCCAAAAGATCTACCCAAGCCCCGTGTGCGACCGCCAATGTCTAGAAAGCCTCGGCTTGGATCCGTACTACTGGGGAGGTACGACCGGCGACCGTGCACTCAAGCCCATGGAGATTCGACGCGATCGCATCGTGAGATACATCCCCAACACCGGCTTCGAGGGCGTGGACACACTGACGTTCACGATCACAGTGGGCTCCCAAGAGTCCAGCGTCCGAGGAACGGTGGAGCTGTACGTGGGCCAGTGTCGCGCAGCCGACTGTGGATACGACATGACTCTCCTGTCTCGCGAGCGGATCAATCCCTAGCCCCAGTAGCTACGTCGATCGTTAATGGCTTCCCCACGTTTCCAATTAATTACTTATCGGAGCACCTTCACCCGCTCTTGGGCGTCTCAATAGATACAAACAAACCCACTCACCTCTCTCCCACTATAAAGAAGTTTTCGGCCCCGAGACAGAGATCCCACTGGACGCCGGCTCCTCACGGAGCTCTTTCCTCAGCGACGTCGTCGAGCAGCTCACAGCGGCCGCAGCCGTCGACCGACGCTGCAGTTCTGTCCTTGCACGCACCTCCTCGGATATTGTCGCGGGTATGGATTGCTGAACGGGAGGAACCGGTGCGGCTGCTGCACTTGCTGCAGGAGACCGTGAGGAGTGAAGCTGGACGACTTCCAGCGACCCACGGGACCGCACAACGTGGAGGTCGAGGCTGCCGTGGTACCGACAGATCTGATCGTACAGGCCCTTGGTCATCCTGACTTGCTCGGCAAGTTCCAGCAGCTTGGGCTGGTCCAGGAACTTGAGCGTCTTGCTGTGTATCATCGACGGCGCCTTCATGGCCAAGAACCGGCAGGCGTCGCGTTCACACAGCGAGTCTCCGACTGACACGAAGTCCACTGCCACGGGAGCCACTGGGTGCTTGCCTGTGGTGCTGCGGCTACGGCGGACGAAGTCGTCGACGCGCAAATGCGCACACACGGCCTCGAAGGCGATGGTCTTCCACGCCAACGGCGTGCCCTCGGCGGCCATTTTGGACTGGTGGGACCCCATGCGGCGCGACTGCTCGGCGTAGAACTCTCGCGCCGAGATCACGTGGACGCTGTCCGACTTGGTGAGCACCTGCAGCACGTTGGGCAGGAAGCTCTCGGCGCATTGACGTACCCACTGGAGCTTGGCGGCCGTGATGATGAACACCGGGCCGTACTGGCGCGCCGTCTGTAGCATCCCGAGCACGTGCTCTTCAAACACACGCAGCCCGTGGTGGTCGTCGGCGTCCATGAGTCTCTTCTTCGGTAGTTTGGCTGCTGTCTCGGTCAAAGACGATGGCTCTTCGGGCGACGAGCCACTGAAAGACGATGGCTCGGTGACAATGGGCTCCACCTCGTCCACGAGTCCGTAGCCGGCGAGCAGCCCTTCACGGAAGAGCCACGAGCTCGGGCACAGTGTGTCGTCCCAGTCGAAGACTGAGATCACGGGCTTCTTCGTGTGCTTGCCGTGGACAGGAGAGGCCGATGGAGACCGTGCTTCGAAGTCGACGTCCATCGGAGACCCTGGCGGCGTCTGCTGGTTCTGAGACCGTGCCGTCGTGGAGATCGAAGGCGGACGCACGGGCGTGTGCATGGCGGATGGATGAGGAGCTGCTGGATGAAGAGCTCTCGCCTGAGGCGCTGGGATGGACGCTGGAGAGCTGCCATCGCCGCCGCCGGGAATAGGTCCACGGTCGCCCATTGGATAATGGCCGTCAAAACCTGTTTTTGTCGTTTGAAACGCGTGACAAACAGTCAAAACAACACCCCTAAACTTGTGGAAGGAGGCTCGGCGATGGACCGTACTTAATGCTAAGTTCGCACATCGGACTGTATCACCGTGTTTTGCAAAACTGGTACAATATCAACGTATTTTGATACGAGTCGTTGCCTGTCGAATCTGGCGCGAAACGAAAAGCGCGCGGGGACCAACGGGCATTGACGCGCACGCGGATACTGTGGCTGCCAGGGGCTGAAGGAAGCGACAACACGCAGTGGACAGCATGGCGACGACAACACTGAGCTTCACGTCTAAGGACAAGGTCTCACGAGGTTCCGAAGGCTCCAGTAGCGGTGGTGTGGTCGCGAAGAGTGACCAACCAAAGCAGTCCATAAAGAGAGCTTCTGACGATGCGGCTACAACGCCAGCGAAGAAGCGTCGCGCTGCGTCGCAGGCGCCTGCTCCCGTGCAGAAGAACACGTTGGATCGGTGGTTTGGCGTGTCGAAAAAGGCTGATCCACCGAAGAAAGAAGAGCTGAAAACGATCCAGGCGAACGAGGACGAGGACGAGGACGAGGACAATGCCGAGACGTCTCCGGAAGTGCACTCGCCAGCGCTGAAGCCGCGCGAGAAGGCGCCTGTGGCCAAGCCCAAGCAGAAGAACACCAAGCTCGTGCAGCGCCGTATTCTGCTGAGCGACCAGTGTCGTGTGTGTGAAAGTGCGAAGTCAGAGACGTCGTCTCGCTGCGAGCTCAAGTGCATGAGCTGCGAGATGACCGTGCACACGGTGTGCCATCTCATACTGCACATGCTTCGGCAGTCCATCGTGTGCGTTCTAACGGATCTGTTTGTTGTCTTACGAGTAGAGCTGCTACGGAGCTGCTGAAGAGGACGCAGAGATGCCAGAGAAGTGGCGGTGTCGCCCGTGCACTGCGACTCACAACTCGACTGAGGAGCTGCCCGTTGCGGAGGACGGAGATGACGAGGACGAGGACGAGGAGCCGGTCGTGCGTGGGATCCCAGTGCATGACGTGCGTGGTGAAGGTGGTCGCTTCCATGGCCTGTACGAGAGCAGCGACTTCGCTGCTGTGTTCCTGTTCCTCAAGCGGTTCCGAAGATTGGGGCTCAAGCTTGGCGTGGATGTCACCATTAACGTGCGTAAGGCCACGTGTGGCTGTTGATGGTGATTGACTGACTGACAAAGGCTTTGCCATCCGCATAGACATTGGCAGAGGCGCTGCTATCACCCCGAGACCACACACTTCTGTATGAACTGCACACGCGTCTTCTTCAGAACGTGGGTGCGACCATCTCCAAGTGAGTAGTCGCTCGTATTGATCTTTGACGAGTATCTCCACAAGGACTCATCCTGTTTTCCATTGTGATAGGAATGGAAACTGGGTCGACAACTTGATCCGCTTTCTGAAGGGCAGTGAGTACCCGATTGGTGGGGAGCTCGTGCGTCGTCTCGCAGCCTGCGGCAATGCCAACGACTGGCTCTCGACGTACTACGACGTGCCTGTCGGTGACCGCGTGTCGCTTTTGAAGGTGCTGTGTGAAGCGCAGTTTGATGAGAATGATATTCTCGTTGAAAAGATCGGTAAGGACGACACAACGCCGGAGAGTCTCCGCGAGGACGTACTGGGCCAGGACGCCGTGAAGCGAAGCTACTACCTTCTCGAAGACCCATCCAATTTCTCCGATGGCTCTGCGTGGCTCTGTCGATGCCAAGCGCTCGACGGCTCAAACTGGGAGACGGTCTCCGACGACTTGGCGAGCCTCCAGTCATTCGTCCGTGCGCTGTCGTACTCGACGGAGACTTCGGACCTTCAGCTGTGGCAGAGCATTGCGGATGGCGTCGCTAAGACGCTCGAGCGTCGTGAGAAGAAGCAGCAACAGGCTCAGCGCGTCGCACGCATGCCTCGACTGCTGCGCAGCACGGGCTTGGACATGACGTCGATCCTGCCCGAGTCGAGTGGGCGTTCGCTACGGACGCGGAAAGCAGTCAACTACCGGAGCTATATGAGTGATGATGACGAGCCTGACGACGAGGAGCCCGATGCTGGTGACAGTGGCAGCGAGGAGGACGAGGAAGAAGATGACGGAGAGGAGGAGAGTAGTGGAGGCCGTGATCGAGGACGCCGACGGCTTCCGGAGGAGCAGCCAACGCGTATGAGCCGTCGGCTGCGCGGTGGCGAGACAGCGAGCAGCTCATCCCGTTCCTCTCGAGCCTCTTGTCACCGTGGTGACGCAAGCGACGATGATGATGAAGCGGTGCGTTTGGTCTCCACAGTGGACGATGATGTGACGACACATGGCTACATTCGGAGCAGTTTTCTGATATTTGAGTTTTGGTTGTGGAAATGTAGGAAAACTCAGGATCGGACCGTCGAGATGATGACGGAGAAGAGGAGGAAGGAGACGAAGTGGAAGAGGACGCCGCAGACAGCGATGCGTCCAACTGACTTGCCGATTGACTGGCTGACTGACTGACTGACTGACCAGTACACAGTTGAAGTTGAACAGTGATCTGCAACTGCGTTCTTCTCGTGTCAAACGCTCCTTTATACAGTAACGTTAGCAATGTCCAGTCCAGAACTGGTTGTCGCAGTGTCGTAACTTTTTCCTAAAATTCGAGAAAGCGGCTGCCGAAATGTGCGACATTGACACTCTCTGCCGCTTTTTGATTGGCTGATACAGGTCCTTCTTCCACTTTCATCCAATCACATCTCCGATTAGCTCTCCTCCCTTTGACCCAGAGCCAGCCTTCCACGTGACAGTACGTACGGCGCATTGAACTCGGCCGGCAAAAGCGAGCCAGAAAGCCCCCGCACGACGGAACACGCGCCGCTTGGACGCCTTCGCATTAAGGGTCCTGCACACTCCACCTCCCTGCGTGTCTTCTCCGTGTCTTTAGCTCTCTATCCGTGCCACTCGCGATGCAGGCGACGCCGTTGCCGACCCAAAACCCGCCGGAAAAGACGGCTCTGGGCGAGGTCGTCCACCGCGGATGGCTCAACCTCAAGATCCGCTCCATGGTGAACGTGCGTCCGCGGCACATGCGCTACTGCGTGCTCACGCGCGACAACCAAATGCTCTCGACGTTCAAGTTCCAGCCGTCGTCGGGCGATCTCCAGTCGAGCGGCGTCAAGCCGCTGCGCCAGTACAAAGTCCTGGGTGTCGCGCCCTGGAACGGACGTAAGTTCGCGTTTCTCGTGAGCGTCACGCAGCAGAGCGACCACGCAGACCGCATGCTTGAAGTGGACGCGCCCATGGACTCGGCTGCACAGGAATGGATGCAGTACTTGCGCTGGGTCGTGGCACTGCGCACGGACGACGGCTTGATCGTCGGAGGGCTTCACGGTGTGCCTCCCGTGAGCCCTACGTCAGGAGCTCCGATCCTACCAGGCATGCCACCAAGAAGCCTGAGTGAAGGAGACGCGACCAAGCTCGAGACCAAGAAGCAGGTGGATCTGTGGGTCAAAGGCGCGTCGGTCCATCGAGGACTACTGAACGCCTCGGGCGAGAATAGCTGCTTTTTGAACGTGGTGATCCAGAGCTTCTGGCATCTCACGAGCATGCGCCAGTTCCTGCTGCACGTCGAGATCAAGGACGAGTCGCGCAGTGTCGAAGCCAACGTGTTGCGGGCGCTCAAAGGGATTATGATGGAGTACGACGACACGACCAGCGGCTCGTTGATCCACTCACGAGGACTTCGTAAAGGACTGAGTGTGCTGTACGCGGCCGACAAGAACTTCCAGGAAGGCGCGATGTACGATGCAGAGGAGACGCTGCTGGCGCTGCTGAATCTGATGCACCAGCAGACCGTGGTCACGGAGATTGGGGAGACCAAGAAGACCTCGGAGATGGTCAAGTCGCTCGTGCGGATCGTGAGCCAGGACTACGAAGAGACCCCGCAGGCTGTGTTTGACGAGAACTCGATCCCGCACTTGGTGTTCAGCCACCAAATCTACGACCGGTACGTGTGCGACTCGTGCCGCCACTCAACCAATTGGGACCTGTACAGCAACCTCGTCTTCACAACGTACGCCGTCGACCTCTACACGAAGAAGTACGAGTCCATGGAGCAAATGATCCGCCGCATTTCGCTGCAAGATGGCGACGTCGCGGCCTCGTGCGACCAGAAAGACTGCAAGGGCAAGAATATCAAAGAGGTAAGCTTCTCGGACTGGACGATGTATGGGGGGGGGACACGGGGAGACCGGAAACTGACTGTGTGTGTGGGACCTGTTATAGCGTACCATCCACCGATTCCCGATGGTATTTGCCATTTCTGTGCTGTGGGCGACCAACTCGGCCACGAAGGAGCAGGTCCAGGGTCTGTTGGACAATGTTGAGTACCGGATCGATCTCGCGCACTGCTTTGACGCTTCTGGTCCCGTGATCAAGTTCAAGAATGGCGGTCTGCGAACGACGTACCGACTGCGCGGCTTTGTGTGCTACTACGGGCGCCACTACATTGCCGTGTTTTACAGCACAGCGCACAAGGCGTGGCTTCTCTTCGATGACAGCCGCGTGCTCGAGCTGGGAACCTGGGAAAACGTGGTGGACGAGTGTCTCAAGTGCCGCTTTCAGATCGTGCTCATGTTCTACGAGCTCCCCGACCAGCGCAAGGACTCTTCAGTGAGCCTCTTCAGCAGCCTGAGCTCGCCGTCAATGCTGCGTGAGCGAAACAAGAGCTCGTCGATTTCTTCGATCCAAGGAGACCTCAACCCGCCTTCGATCCAGGAATCTCCGGATGAGGACATCCAGTCACCGACTGCGGCTCACTCACTGTTTGGCCAGGCGCCAACGCTGCCCAGTGTGAAGGAAGACTTCGGCGGCTCGCCCACATTGTCGCCAACAACATCAGCTTCGTCGGGTTCAACAGCACCGCCAGCCAGCGAGCTGCCACCTCCAGCACCAGTGGAAGGATCTCCGTCGTCACGGCCAGCGTCGGCACGGAAAACGCAGTCGTTGCCAGAGTTTTCGACGCTCTCGATCATTGACGTCCCCGTGGATAGAGAGGTCGAGCTTGCCGAGCTTCAGCATCTCGGAGTCTCTGCTCAGGATATTTTGCCAGTCTCTTCGGCGATCGCGATGTGCCCACGCACAATCTCCATGAACTCCCCGCCGAGTGCCGATGAGTACGACGTACGCTTCAATGAAGAGTCCGTGATCCTCGGAATGTTCTTGGAGAAGGTCGGCACGGACTTGTGCGTCACGAGCTTTCCGCGTGGCGTGAATAACGAGCTGTTCGGTGCAGAGAAGTGTGGCTACATCGGCCACTACGACTTGCTCATCCAGGCAAACGGCCACCCGCTTCAGCATTACCCTGTTGAGCGAGCCATGAAGATGATCAAGGCTCAAACGCGCCCTCTTGTGATCCGGTTCCGCCGCTCGCCCCGCGTGAAACAGCTCATGGACATGGGCTTCTCCAAGGAGAAGGCAGGCGAGGCGCTCCTCAAGACGAGGGGCGACATGCAGGCCGCTGCAAACTACTGCTTTGAGAACCCATAGATACTGAGTGCTTGCTGGACGGACGCACACACAGTCAGCCGTGTGGTGTTTTTGATTGATGCATTATTGAACGCATCGGAAAGTAATGAATAACCCAACTAGATGAAACCAACCAGATCGTGGGAAGCAGCAGTGCAAAGCAGTGTATTCGTTAATAAAGAGAAGCCCTTAGAACGACGGTCAGCTCAAGCGAAGATCATCACACCGACCGCGACGATGGTCGTAAAAGCAGCACCTGCCGTCTTGAGGAGGCTGGCTGCGTCGCTGCTGCCCGTGTTGCTGGTACTGTTGGTGCCACCAGACGAGGTCGGAATCGTGTCGGCACACTGAGTGCCCATGTAGCCCGTCTTACACGAACACGTACCAGAGGCCGTACATGTGCCATGGCCGCTGCACAGGGTCGTAGACTTGCTTGTGGCGTCGCACGCCGCACACTGGTTGCCAGAAGCACCGGTGTCGCAGTGGCACGATCCAATGGTGGCATTGCTCAGCACACAGGTACCTGCGGTGCCACACTGGCCCAGGTTGCTGCAGGCGTTGGACGTGGCCGTGGCGCAGTACTTGTCGCCGTCGTAGCCGCTGTTACACTTGCATTCGTACTCCTGCGCGAACGCTGTCTTGGGTGAGCACGTGCCCTGGCCGTTGCACAGCGTCGGCGCCGTGGACTTGGGATCTCCGCCACACGATGCAATCTGGGTCAGTGTCAGATTGGTGATGTGGCCGCCGTTGTTAGCGATGTACTTGCGTGCGTCCTGGCACTGGTAGATGCCGTTTACGACCTTGAACTCGTTGTTGACGGTGAAGTTGCGGGTGTAACATTCCACCGTAGTGTTTGAAGACGGTGGCGACGTCGTGACACCGGCGCTGCCACTGTCACTGCCATCGGCTCCTGAGCCAGAGTCGACCGTGACAACGATCTGCTTGTTGCAATTGTTGACGACCGTGAAGGCGCACACGGTCTGCACCTTGCGGTACGCTGTCGGCCAGGAGCTGAAGGTCGGACAGCGACCAGCGATCGAGCCACTGCAGATAGTACCAGAGGCAATGCACATGTTGAGCGTGGCCAGTCCAGCCGTGCTCGAGTCCACGGCGATACACTCCAGCCCAGCGCCATAGGTCTTGCAGTCGGCGGTAGTCGTGCAGCGACCCGGGTAAGTGGTCGAATTGGTATCGGCGCTAACCACGGAGGCGGCCAGGGCCAAGAGCGCAAGCGTTGACGTGAAGACAGTCTTCATGGCAGTTCTTGGTATCTTCGTAGGAGCGTGCAGGTTGAAGACTGAGCTTGAGGGGTGTTACACCGCCCAGATGCCGTCAGAGCAGAGGAGGCTTGGGGAAGGCATGGGATGCAGCAAACGTACCCCAACGCTCGACGCTCGCTTGAACCTTTGCAGTGCAAGCCTGCCTGTAAGACAAGGGCGTTTCTACCACGATATCATGAAGGATATTTTTACTGGGTGCATTCCACCTCTCGCATTCTCAGGCATCACGCAGCGACGTGAATAGCCGAGTGTCGGAATGTGAGGATACGCTGCAGCATCGCATTGCGGTCGGATCAGATCGGATGGGGTGCAATCCACCGCGGTGATGCCGATGTATTCGCCCCCTTGCTGCTATCTTTGATGCAGCGTGATGGCAGAATGGAGGCTGCCGCATAGCCCCAATTCAAAATTTGTATCCGATGGAATGTAGCCATCTCTCGCAAATTAGATCTGACTTGACTTCAACGTTGCGTCGGATCACACATGCTTTCTCCTCCATGATCCAGTTCTGTTGGTTTGTCGGGTAGCGATTCGCGGCTGAACGTCGATGGCTCGCTGGTTGTCAGTTGGCGTTGCTGCGGTGGAGGAAGTCCCACCGCTGGGACTCGTGCTCCAGTCGCCGGATTGTGAGTTTTCCACATGGTCATCAAACCTTTCATACACAATACATTGAGTATATGTAGTTGGTCTTTATTATCGCTATGAATATATTCCAGACTTCACCAGTTCCTGTGATAATGGATGTATCATGAGAACTCCATCCACGGTCTCACTTGAGTGATCGGAGACATGCTGGACATGTCCATCGCCGCCACTTGGTCTACAACAGGCACTCTCACTCACCAAAGTCGATCACCAGCCGCTTGAGTGCCATCCGGCATCGATTCCTTACGGTATGACTCTATCGCTGGTAGCTCCTGGCCCGGAGGCGCCGTCACCACGCCAGGGCAGAAAGCTAGAGAAGCTGGAATCGCTCGCCGTGCTGGACCAGGCGTTCGAACTCGACCACGTCCCGTCGTCTACGACAGCTATCACGATCAAGTCGCCCGCAGCGGGTGGCTTTGCTTCGTCTCTGGTGCTGAGCCTGGCGCTCCAGCGTGGCCGCGTGCTGGGCGTGACGGCGATCGTGATGGTGGTCATCGTCTCGCTCACGCTGGTGTTCCACCAGCTCGCCACAATCGACGCCAAGACCCACAGCGAAGCTGAAAAGTCGCAGCTCCTCGACGACTACAACTCGTACTCTGGTAACATCGCGTCCGTGTTCGGCAAGCCCGTCGAGATCTTCGTCACCATGGCCGTGCAGCTTGTCGTGTTGCTAGCCGTGGGTGCCTCGTCCGTCAGCAGGTCTGCCGAGCCACGCCAGCGGTGGAGCGGCATTGCTGGGCTTGTGATGGCGCCGCTTTTCATCAGTATTGCCGTCGGGTACATGGTGAATAACGCCTTCAATGCCGTCAACGTCCAGCTGCGTGCGCTGCAAATTGAGCCCGTCATCTCCGTCGCCGACCTGTCCGTGGCCCTCCGCACCGCATCAAACCTCACCACCACGATAACGTCCGACGTGTCGGAAGAGACCAAGGGCAACCCAATCACGAACACGCTTCTGCGTAACCTTGTCTTGCCGGTGTAGCCAAGTCCAAGACCCAGTGTAACTGGGCCTACAGCCAAGACCAGGCTTTTGCGTCTCTGCCTGATATCGTGCTGGAGTACGGCTTTGTCCAGCGCGACTGGCACAGCGATCTTCTCCAGTACGCGCTCGAGCCAACGGGTCACGTGAGCATCGTCGTGAACGCCACGACCAAATCGAACCAGCAAGCGACTTGCCAATGAACGCCTCACGCGCTGCGAACCTCTTCCTGTATGGCATCTTCTTCGCGCCGAAGTATTTACCGTGGGGCCTTGCCAACCAATTTGCCAACGTCACCGACATCTCCCGTCGGTACCCACGGACCGACTCATCGCCTGACCAACTTGTGAACATGGCTGAAATGGCGGGCTTGCTGCCTGCCAAGGGAGAAGATGAGACCGCCCAACGAAAGTGGTTCTTGCGAGAGAGCGTGGCCGCAGTCTCGCGCCAGTTCAGCTCTTCGAGAAACACGTCACAGTCGGATATCATGATGAACTTCACGCATGTTGACATCTCCTCGTCGATCAGCTTCGACTCCATGACGCTCACAGCCGAGATGGATCCGAGTCTGTTCGATGGTGTCACCCTCGCCAACGGAACTCGGTACACGACACTCGACCAGCTGAACGAGTGCAGCGTGTGGCCAGCGAGATGTATGATCAGGAAACCCTTCTACTCGATGGATGCCTCGTTGTTTGATGCGCCCGCCCAGATCCAGGCCGTGGCGATGTGCCTTGACGACGACGGCTCCGAGACTCTCGTGTCCAAGTTGGTACCTCCAATCGAAGCGTTCCCTGGCTCGTTCCAGTGTTCCAAGGGCTCGAACCGCTCGGTTCTGATCTTCAGCATTGCCAAACAAGTTGAGGCCGACGCACTGCTCCAGAATTTGACCTGGAATACGACCGCAAAGTCGCTGCGCGCCGATTCCGCATCCGCTGACTCTGTGAATCTACGCAAGTTCTACACACTCACCGTCGCACGGCTGGGCTGGGGGCTTGAAGACCTTGCATCCGACTTCAACGCCAAGTGCGGACAGGGCGCCACGTCGTGCCTGGGACTCCACGTTCCGCTCGACGCTTCAGCCTCGGACAGCTCGCAGTCTTCGCGTCAACTCGTCGTCGGCCAAAACGCACTGCCACTGAACCAGCTCGCACTGCCAAACAGGATCGTTGATATCAAGCCGCAGCTTCTACCGCTCGGGAAGCTCCACGAAACTCGGCGGTTCCTCGTTTTTGCTTTATTAGTTACAACGTGTGAACTTAACAGCTATGGAGGGGGGGGGCTAGCCGATGCTAGACTAATCTTGGAAGGTAGAGACTTGCCACTCGGCAAAGTCCTCATGGAGGTGCGTCGCGAGATCGACCCAGAAGGGCCGTGAGCACGGCAGCGTCGTCTGGACACCGCTCTTGGTATTCATGGCCAGATTGGCTGCGCAATCTGCCATCTTGTTGAAGGCTCGCACGTGGTGACGCCAAGCTTGTCGGCCAGGATTCTGGCGCGGCCGTAGAATAACCGCAGCAGCGCGTTTCTTGGAGCTCGCTGCGTTCGGAGCTGGTTGATGATCATGACGCTGTCGCCTACGACCGTCAGAGGCTGGAGGCGCTTGTCGCTCGCGTGCCCGAGGCCCGTCACCAGACCCTCGTACTCCGCCTGGTTGTTCGTGGTGTCGATGTGAGCAAAGCTCATTGCCGCCGCCCATACAATGACCGGCTGGTTGCCGTAGGCGTCCACACGCACAATGACAGCGCCTGCTCCACCTGAGCCAGGGTTCCCACGGGAGCCGCCGGCGAAGAACAGCAAGAACTGGTCCGTGCTGTGTCTGGGGCGGCTGGTGGTCGGGCTGGAGCTGCTGGAGGTTCGCTAGAAGCCCACTAAGTGCCCAGTCGTAGGGCGCTGGCCGAGTCAGGGTCCCAAGGACTTGGTGGTACGCCGCGTGCAGCGAGGCACGTATGGCCGCCTCCGCCATGGCCTGTGTCCACGGCAGGTCTTCGTCGGCAGTGCCATTGCGCCAGCGCCAGATCGTTTGGAGGCAGATCAGAGCTTGTTGGTGCCAGAGCGTGGAGAGCAGGCCGTAGACTCGGTCCACCATGTCGTGCGGGATGGCGCCCGCACCAAGCAGCGACCACACCATCGGAGGCGTTTGTGGAAGACGGAGCGAGAAGATGGCCGTGCACCATTCTGGGTCCGATGTCGCCGGTTTTATACCGAGACGGAGCCAAGCAGCACGAAAGATCGCCCAGAGCGTCTGGGCGGCGCGACAGTGCCACACGGTGTGGTGCGTGTGTCCGGTGTCGATCCCAGGCGGGCGTAGCGGGCAATGTGGACATCCGCGTCTGTTGTGGGCGCGGTCCCACCTGGACATCCGCAGTCCCTTGATCTTGTGTAGAAGGAGTCTCTGGCTGCTGGAGCTGGTCTCGAGACGGGCAACTTGCTGCCACTTGACTCGCGCGAGTGCGTTGCCAATCCGAGGAGACGCTGCGCTGGCTTGTCGAGCACGTTCAGTGACTTCCGCGGCTCCGCGGGTCTGGCTGGTCGTGAGTTGTGGAGGCCTGACCGGCGCTCGGCGTCCAGCGTGGCTCCATGTGGTCGAGATTCTCGAGCGGTGTGATCGCCGGCAGTACTGTCGACGTGAGAGATGATGCTGTCGAGCTGGGCGTGCGACGGCTGCGGGCCTTGACTCTGGCATCGACGTCACGCAGCCCGGTGGCCATGGTTCCAACGGACACCTTCGCGATATCCGCCAGCTCGGGTGTGATGTCGAGCTGCTTGCCAGTCACCCGGAGGACCGTGCCTGCATCTTGGTCTCCCTTGGTCACGCAAGCCTTAGTTGCGTGCGACTGCTGGCGGCAGCGAGTGCAAGGAGGCGCCGCATGGAGGAAAGTGTGGTGGACCCACAGAGTTTCCTCACCCCACACGATCCGCGTCTTCTTTTGCAGTGCTCGGCTGTTCCTCGTGCAAACCAGTAACCCCTACGATACAATCGCCGGCGATGTCCTGCTTCCCTCCAACATCGGACGCATCGTGTGGATCCCGTCGTGTCGGCAGCGAACAACAACGCAGACGGCTGCGACGCGCTCGTGGAAGAACGGCTAGCACTCGTGCTCAAGAACCATTTGTACATGCAGTCATCCCTCCAGCAGACGTACACGGCCGCAACGTTCTTCCTCTTCCAGAACGCTGTGGTCAAGACCGTGGTCTCACTTAACCAAGGTCGACAAACCCTGGACTTTGACGGCAATATCGAGCAGCTTGCGGTGTGGATCTCGATTCCCAAACTCAACACGTTGTTGACGCTCGGTGGCTGCATGCTGCTGGTTGTGAGTCTGCTGGCTGGAGTTGTGTGGTCTACCAGACGCGAGTCTCTCGGTCAACTCACGGAGCCTCAAATGGTCGCACGCGCGATGATGGACGAGATCCGCTTCCCACCGCTATTCCTTCATCGCCGAGTACTCCACGGCAACGAGCTGACTGGTCATATCCCTCGTCCCATCGACGGATTCGAGGTCGAGTTGCTATCTCTTCACCACCGCCACGACCGCGAAGGCTGCGACTGCCGCCTGACGGCTTCTTCCTCCTGAGCTCCACGCGATGATGAAGGTTTTGACACCACGTCCTTCGCAGTAACAGTGAAATGAAGTTCCGGAATCAATCTATTCTTGTCGAGTCCATCGTCGCCATCTCCACCACCACTCCCCCACGGGCCACTTTCAAATGCCATGATGAAAGCTGCGCTGGCCGCGGCGGGGTCTCCGAAGAATCGACGAGGCGCGCTGAAGGGATCGAGCGACACGCTCCACTGGACGGAGACTCTGGATGCCGAGCATGCCACGACACGGCTCGGAGCGCGCTTCCACCTGCGGAAGCTCTTTGTGCGAGACGGTGTCGACGAGTTTTCACAGAGCGAGCTGGAATTCATCGTCAAGTACCTCGCCAATGAGACCACGATCGCAGAGCAGCCATGGTGGGCTGCGCTGACCCATTTTGAACGGCTCGAGATCGTGAACGCGCTCGAGCTCGTCCACGTGCCCCGTGGGGAGGACCAGACGTTGTGGTTTTCGTCGAAGGACACGGTGAAAGACTGCATCTTACTGTATGGCTCAGCTGAAGCCAAGCCCATGGACCGCAATCTCGCGCCCGTGCTGAAGTTCACCGAAGGCTCGGTCGTGGGCAACATGCGTCTCTCCACCTCACTCCAAGCTTCTGACATGGTGAAGAAAACCCCAGGCTCTACAGCAGCAGCCAGCGGATTACCTGATGTGGCCGTCAGTGTCGGTGCTACAGCTGAGATATGGCGCCGTGTGAAGCGCGAACAGGCCTTCCGCAATGGATTGCATCACTACAACAAGCTGACGATCGTCGGCCCGGCCGACTACTTCGTGCTGACGTCGGCCACGGTCCTCGCCACGACTGCCAAAGCGGCAGATCGTCAGGAACGCCAGCTTTTGATGCGGACATTTGGACTGGAGCGGTTTGTTGGCGTGATCCGCAAGAAGTCTTTCGAGAGCGGAGCCATTTTGGCTCACGAAGACGAGATACTGCGAGCACTGTACTTTATAATCCAAGGCGAGTGTCGTGCGAGTGTTCGTGTGGACGATCTGGTGGAAGAGGATCCGTTTGCAGAAAAGAAAGTCGCCAACAGAGCGGCCACGGGGATGCTGCTTGGGTACAAAGTGGAGCAGTCCAAATCCCCACGTAAGCTCACACAGCTACCCATCGCGTCACTTGGCCCACGGTCGCTAGTGGGCGATGTGTCGGTGCTGCTGGGGCTGCGTGAGCCCGCGACGATCCAGGCAGTCACAGCAGTCACCGTGCTCGCACTTGCAGAAGAAGACTACGTGAAGGAGGTTGGTGACTTGCGGGATCCAGCGGTTGCTGCCCCTATCGAAGGTGGGTATTGTTCCAAATGGGGCTACTACGACATAACTACCGTGGTGCACTCGTAAACTGACTGAGCTGTGTCAATTAGGCATGAAGAGCGTCGCTGTGGAGACCATGAGCTTCATTTTGGACCGCATCAAAGCCGAGTCAGCGTACCACGCATGTGATCAAACGGAGAAGATTCACATTTTGGAACAACGAATCGCCTCGAAGACTCCAGGTATGAAGTCGGCGTGCTCGATGCACCAGAGGATGTCGAATTCACTAACTCTGCCGTTTACTCCTGTAGAGATACGGCGGACTGAGATTGCAACGCCGTTTGCTCAACCAGCACGATATCAGAGTCTCTCATCAAGTCACAAGAGACCCTCAGACACACGACGGCCGTCACAGTATCGAGTTCCAATGGCACAGGGCCAGTCAAGTGCACAGGGAACTGCACAGATCCCGTCTGTCGTTCAAAAGTACGTCACCGCGGTGGCCGCTTCGAGAAGCCCTCGCGGATCCGAGTCTGGTGGAAGCCCATTGGCTCCAGTGATCTTGAGCAAGCGATCTCAGAAGTATGCCGAGGCCCTCGGAGAAGACAAGCACTCGCGCGTTACGCGAGAGCAGCGGAAGGCTGCGATGTCGTTAAATGGATTGCATTCTCCACTCGCTTCCAAGTCACTCGGCCACCTTCAATGCAACATCGTCTACAACCGAGATGAAGACGACACAGACGCACACTTGAGTATAGAGGCCAACAACCTCACGAGCGGCTACGAGAGTAGAGCGGACGAGCGACGGCAACAGGGTACGACCATCGATAACCAGCTCTTCCTCTTCCCCACCATGACACGGCAACGCCAGCTCCACGCCCGGTGCGTCTTTCCATCCTATGGCTCCTCTAGGATTGGACGAGGGCTGACGTGCCCTTGCATTTCTGTGGCTGTGGTGTATGGAACAGGAGTCTGCCCTTGCTGCCCAAGTATCGAGGCCTGGAGCTCCACCCACGATAACGGACGATTTCGTTTTCGTATTTTCCAACTGATCTGTAGCCATCTTCGAAATGGCTACAGAAAACTATCTTGGGAAATATTACGCAAGCCATGTCACTCAACTGAAGATGCAAGACCTAGGTAGGGGTAGGCCTACTTCAACGAAATCGACCCTGAGTTGCTTGTTTAGGCCAATCCTATGGTTCCACGCAATGTTAGGAACATCACCTAACCCAGTTCCTTGTCTCCTGATAACGAATAATTGGAGATACAACGGCCTTCAAAAGTAAATTTCATGTCATATATACGTGTGATATTTGATATGCCACCTTCTGGCGATCCACCTGTTCGTAACTGTGTCATGCGTCTCCCGTATTGTACGGTACCCTAATCCCTCAGTCAGTCCGCTTGTGCGTCCATCCTCTCCCCTCCTCTCTCCTCTCCTCCGCCTGCGTCTCCGTGTCTGCGGCAACTTCGTCACAAGCCCAAGTCACACGGAGGAGAGAATGGCGATGGACTCGACGAGTATCATGGAGATCGAGGTCTCGACGACGACGACGACGACCGTGGTGGAGGACGTCACGACGCTCAAGCTCAGCAGCATCACCAGCAGCTACTCTACCAGCAGCGTCGGCCTCTTCAACGGCTCCAGCGGCTCAGCAACGGCCTCCTCCGTCTCGTCCGCTGCGAGTTCCCACGGAGGAGAAGAGCTCCTCGCGGTGTCTAATGCAGCGTTGTACCCGGAGGTGGCGCGTGCGATGCTCATGACGCTGTCGCCTGCGAGCGGAGGGCTCGTAAGCGCCCCACACGACGCCCTGTACCCGGACGTGAAGCGAGTGATGCAGAACAAGTCGCCTATCGTAGGATGGCTCGTGAGTGCGCCACACGATGCGCTGTATCCGGACGTCAAGCGTGTGCTTCAGAAGAAGTACCCTGTGCCTCCAGCGTACGTAAAGTCCCCTGTCGTTGGCGTGCGAGCGAGTGCGCTCCAGAAGCCATCGCCTGTGGCAGCAGGGCTAGTGAGTGCGTCGCAGGACGCGTGGTACCCAGACGTGAAGCGTGTGATGCAGAAGGCGTCTCCAAAGAACGGTGGTCTCGTGAGTGCGACGATTGCGGCGTTGTATCCGGACGTGGCGCGCGTGATGCTGCTGGCCTTACCGTCGAGCCACAAGCTCAATACCACCACTAACACCGGAAAGGCTGCAGAGACGAAGACCGCAGAGGCCAGCGTGACGACGGAGAAGACGATCGAGATCAGTGTGAACGTGGAGATCGCGGTGGGGTCCTCGAAGCCAGCGGAGAAGGTCACACCGCCGAAGAAGAAGTGGGGCAGCTTCCTGCCCAAGGTGCCTGCGATTCTGCTGCCCAAGAAGGACTCTTCGGCGACTGCAGTGTCCTCCGGCAGCACCCACAGTAGCCAGACGAGCGAGAAGAAGTCGAACGGAAGCGACCACGCGCACGACGCCGTGGATGACGAGCACACGGACGAACTGCGGTCGCTGACTGACGGTAACCCGGCGGAGAAGCCAGCTTCTGTGCCGCTGGCGTCGCGACTGCGCGGCCTGTCGATCGAGCAGAACGCGTTTGCCAGCTCCATTGTGCGCAAGTTCAGCACGCTGCGTTCGCAGTCGCAGTCGTCCAACGACAGTCCGCGCAACTCGATCGACGGCATGCCAGCCACGGAAAAGCGCCGCTCGCTCACGGGTGCACTTTCCCTGGGTAACCACCACCCAGCGTCTCCACACTCGGATCCGAACGCCAAGGCCCGTCGTGGCGCGTGTGTCGCGACCAAGTTTGGTACGGGCACGGTGCTCGACATCCGCGCCGATGACGGCTTCTACATCGTGCAGCTCGTGCCCAAGAGCATCGCGTACTTGCGCGAGGACATGATCGTGCGTGAGATCAAGTCGGTTGTCGGCGAGCGCGTGAAAACCCGCTGGGGACTCGCGACGGTGGAGCAGTACTACGTCGAGGAGGATATGTACAGCATCGCGCTGGACTGGCGCTGGGACGACGACCACGTGTGGCGCATGAAGGCGACCACGAAGAAGTTCGAGAAGATCCCGCGCAGCGTGTCGATCGTCCAGAACACCAAGAACAAAATCTTTGAAGGCTACTCGACCATCCGCGAAAGCGCCAGCTTTGGATACGCGAACGTTGCAGCCAAGATAAACACAACGGCGTCCACATACAAGGCGCAGGGCTCGGCGCGTCCGGCGGCCATGTCCACAGCCGTCGCGCCACCCCAGTCCCACCACCTCCAGCCACACGGTGAAAATCTGGGCAAGGCACTCACGCCGTACGGTATTTGTACGGTCGTGGAGGTCCGTCCCGACCAGTTCTTCGTGGTCAAAACCAAGGATGGCGCCATTGGGTACCTGAACGCGGACTCCGTCAAGCTGCTCCACCGCCGCACTAACTTCGCGGCGGGCGAGCGTGTAAAGACGCCGTACGGACTCGGTGAAGTGCTCCGCTACCGTGACGAAGACGAGGTTTACGAGATCAAGCTCGACTTCGCGATGTCGCTTGGCTCGCTGCCACCGACGTTGTACATCAGTGACGTTCACGCAGAGACCATGCTGTTGCCAGCCAGCGCCAACGGCCCCAACTACGCTCGTCTGTCTTCGATCTTCACGATGACGAGAAACTCTGTTTACTCGGCGTCTGCGACCGTGAAGGCCTCGGCCTCTGGCGGTCTCCACACACTCTCGAACGTCAAGTCCAAGGTCTCCACTATGGCTGCTATCAAGATGACGTAAGTGACCACTATCTGATTATCGGAAGACCAGGGTGACACTTGCCTAACGTATTATTTTCTATACTCTGCAGTAAGGTCAAGTTCCAGAAGGGTGAGCGAGTGATCACGAGCTTCGGATCGGGTTTCGTGTCGGACTGCCGACCACTGGAACGTATCTACGAAGTCCAGTTGCGTCGTCTCAAGTTCCGCGGCTACTTCCACGAGTCGGCGCTCACGGCGTTCCCGTACGAGCGCGTCACGCATTTCATCGTGGACGGCAAGACCATCCCAGCGCCTGAGATGCCCAAGAGCATGCCTGAGCACAAGCGTCGCAACATCATCAACACGGCGATTCGTCAGGCACGCGAAGGTCGGTAAGCGCAACGGCGTCCTGCTCGTGGAAGCCGTTGGAGATGAAAATGGATTGATGATAGTGATAGTGGATTAGTGTGAATCTCTCGCCTGTAAATACTGACTGGAGCCTTCAACTTGAGTCGGACCTTGAAGCTTACGACAGGAGTCGATGCTGCTCCTTGATGATCTCGTTCTGCCTCGTGCTGATGCCGATGTACCGTGTGAACGGCACGTTCTCATCCGTGATGCCTGCAATACGATCCACTCAGTCATCCCGTTCAACACAACCTCACCCGCTAATAGCCTTAGCGTACCTTTCTGTCGATTACCGTTCGGGAAGGAGAAGATCTTGAGTGACGGCTTCGCAGCACCCGATCCTCCAGTTCCTCCACTGTTCGCGCCGATTGCCTGTGCGCCTGCTGGTTGGCCGTGGTGCTTTCGCATGCGCACAGCGTCGCGATACTGCCGCCTCCAGAAGAGCTCGTCGTCCTCTTTCGATTGGTAGGAGGACTCCTGGTCAAACCGTTCGTGCTTGGGTAGTTCTCTATTGCTGGAGCCAGACGCCACAGACGTCGCAGAGGACGACGTCATGATGATCGATGGAGTCAAGTGAACGGGAGACGTGGACGTCATGCCGTAGGGAACACTGCCTCCGCTGAAAGAGGACGTGCGGGATGCTGTGTGGATGTGGAGCCCACCGCCTCGAGAGCTGCCCATTCGGCTATTGAGGTCACCACCACTGAACTGGAGTTCGCGTATCATGGCCTCCGCGCGTTCCAGACGGAGCTTGTACGCGTTCCGCTCATGGAGAGCCTCCGTCAGCGCCGTGTCCTTCACGGACACAATCTACGCCAACCACAACGCTTCCATTTAGCTCCCTCCCCACCACCAGAGCTGTGCACCTTGCAGTCAAACCCATACAACGTACTTGCTTGAGCTCGTGCACTTCAGCCTCGTGGCTGCATCCGCAGCTGTCGTAGTGTCCAGACCGCAGCTTGGCCATCGCGTTCGAGACGATGCCTCCCGAGATGATCGTCCCGATCTTCGACGGCGACTGGCGATTCGGATGCAGCCGTGGGTCTTGCTCACTGTACTCCTGCAGCTTCTTGTACGCATCCAGTAGCTCGCGCTGCAGGTTCTCGAAGTCTCGCGTGAGAATCTCGATCGTCGCCGACATCTCCAGCACTTGGCGGTGGGCTTCGGCCGTGTCCTCATGGATGTGGAAACGATCTTCCTGCTCTCCATCCTGGTCCTCCTCGACCACGAGCTCTTCTCGTTGGTCTCGCATGGCCTGGCTACTGCGTCGCATCTCTTGATGTCGCTGCGTCAAAGTCGTTATGCATGTCGTGTCATCTTGTTTGATTGAGCTCTTCAGAGTGTAGCCACTTGAGAGCCCAGAATAGATACAGATCGAGATAGTGGTACACTGTACCAATGTAGAGGTACACTTGAAGACTTGTTGGTCCGACTCTCGCTAGGGGTTACGTTGTAACCCTACTTCAGTGTGTAAACCCCTTCAGACTCACGGCCACGTACCGTAACTCTGGCGGCCACGCAGGACCGAGCACAGGCAGGATAATGAGCCCTCGCGACGTGAGAATGGCGCCTCTGTGGCGACGCATGGCGCTGCTTCTTGCTGCTGTGGCAATGGCTGCGGGCTTCCTACCCTCTGGAGTAACTGGCGCCTCGGCGGTGTCGCCTGTGGCGGCCAAGTTCCACGTGAATGTGCAGGTCTTCTTCCGCGCGTTCTGGTACGTGGGCAGCTCATGGAATGGGGATCTACGCGCGTGTCTGATGGAGTTATCTGATTAATCAAACAGTCCAGCGTGCCAGTGGTTCGTGGGCGATCCGCTGCTCGAGCTCATCCGCCAAGATGAGTACGTGGCGCTTCGTTCGTCAATCAGAGGCTTATAATTGATTGATTGACAAGCTGACTGATTGATGATTCGAATTGATGCAGATTCCGCAACATTGTTGACCTCAAGTGCGAAGCTTAGGACTGATGGAATCATGCTACTGTGCGTATACTGATGTACGCTTGTGCACTGTAGTGTATACCCTGCGGCCGGCATGATTGAGAAGAACGGCGTGTTCGACTGCGAAGGCGGCGACCTGGAGTGCGAGGGCCACCAGTGGGAGGTCTGTATCATCGACATGGACCGGACCGACGTCGTCAAGTACGTCGGCAACCTTGCGGTAGGTCGCCTTCGTCCTCTCGTTTGATGTTCACTACCAATGTGTGACTGATTGATGTTCGTTTGATTGATGTTCACCTTCTAGTGCATCGAAGGCGACGAGTCCGGTGAAGTCGGTGAGTGGGAGATCAAGCTCCAGAACTGCTTCGCCAAGGAGCAGCGCGAAGTGCTGCAGGAGTGCTACGACAAGCGCAGCCAAACGCTTCTGCGTGGCATGCTCAAGGCCAAGAACTTCGAGCTCGTCGAGTGGATGCCCTACGTAAGCTTTGGTTGATTGATGTCGGATTCCATCAATCAGTCGACTGATGTCTCTCGTGAACCTTTGATCTTCAGACCCTCGTGCAAGACGTGGTGCTAGGCACGCCATCCCAGGGCGTGGGCCTGCTGGAGATGCAGACGCAGATCTGTAAGACGTACAAGGGACCCAAGCGCCACTACCCGGACACGTGCGAGCAGCTCGTGGGCCCACAGACAGTGTTCGCGCCGGATGAGCCGGACGTGACGGTCGCTGTTGTAGCGACTTCCGCTGTTCCTGTGAACAACGGCGTGACGCCAAAGCCCCTGGAGCCAGTCAAGGTGGTAGGCGAGGCAAACGACGATGCGGAGGAAGAAGAGGTGGACATGCCGATGAAGGGCGACAGCGAAGACGCCAGAGAGCTGGCGAACAAGGTCCGCATCGAGGTCTACTGGCGAGCCTTCTGGTATGTTTGCAGCATCCACGGAACTCTGTTTGGTGAGTTGTGTGGAGCGGTGGCTGACGTATGGTGTGGTGTGGTTTGCTCGTGAAGTCCTGGTTGCATGGCGTTCATCTCGAAGCCGCTTCTCAAGTTGCTGCATAACGAAGAGTTCCGCAAGATCGTCGACTTCCGCCCTGTGCCGGCGGCTGGCACAACCGTGGATGCCAAGGGCAACTTTGTCTGCACGCAAGGCATGGTCGAGTGCAAGGGCCACCGCTGGCTCAGCTGTGCGATCGAAGAGTTCTCGAAGCTGGAGGAGCTGATCGAGGCCTTAGCGGTGAGTGATGCTGCCATCACTCATACTTTCCCATGTATTGGCTCATGATTTTTGTGTGTGGTTGTGCTGGGGTAGTGTCTTGAAAGCAAGGACAACAAGGGCTCGCGGTGGAGTGTCGTGATCGGCAAGTGCTTCCCAGCTGAGAGCCAGAAGAAAATGAAGAGCTGCTTCGACAACAAGAGTACAGCTCTGCTCACGAAGCACATTGAGCAGGTTGCGAAGGTCGACGTTCAGTGGGTCCCTTTCGTGCTGCTCAACTCGGTCGTGCTGGGTGACGCCCGCCACGGAATTGGATACAAGCAGCTTCAGGACGAAGTTTGCAAAGCGTACAAGGGCCGCGAAGACCTCCGCCCAGCGGCGTGCCAGCCGAAGCGACTGCGTCAGGACAACGCGCAAGAAAATGCCAAGGAAACCGAGGCCCCGATGATCAAGCCTTGCCCGCCGAAGAAGGACGGTGACGCCAAGAAGGCTGCGGCTGCTGCGGCTGCTGCGGCTGCCATGGCCATGGACAAGGACGTCCCAGGAGCTGCATTCAAGCGCCCCGAAGGAGCTGATGCTGATGCGAAGGAAGCCCGTGAGCTGGCTGGCGAGGGTGCCGCCGAAACAGCCACCAAGAGCGAGGGCTTCAGCGTGGGCTCGCTCCTGTTCCCTCTTGGCTGCTTTGCGATTCTCTTTGTGTTGGCTCGCCGATTCACCGGTGACCACAAGAAGGACGCGTAGATGGCGCAGATGGAATGGACAAGAACACGTACTCGTACTCCAGGTCGACCCTCGTCGTAGAGCTTTGTTATGTGTGAATGGATGCCCACAAAAATGACAAAATAGAAAAACGTGCAACGGATTGCCACCTTGGCTTGCTCACTGTCGGCTCGTGGTTCTGCTGCGAAGGCGGAATCTACAATCCTTCATCTTCGTCGTCCGAGGTCGCAGTCTTGCCCTTGGAGGCCTTGGACATGATCGCGTCCTTGGACGGCGACATCTCGATCTCCACTTCGTCGGCACCGACGTCGTCGTCCGAGCCAAACGTGATGTCTCCGGACGCGAAGTCGTCGTCATCGTCATCCGAGTTGGTCGCGTACGGCGACGGCGCCATCTCAATGCCTCCAGCAGCGTCCTTCTCGTTCATCGGCAGCTGCATGGAGAACGCGAACTGCGACGAGTTCTTCGTCGGTCGCCAGATCATGCACATGGCCGCCGAGACAATGAAGTTGAGCACTGGCCACGCCACGAGCGTCATCCACTCCCACTCCACATCCCAGTCGAACACACCGACACGGCCCAGGACGGCCACGAGAGTGAGGCCCGTGAAGAACACGACGAAGCCAGCGAGCGACCACGCCAGCGACTTGTACATGCCCAGCTTGGCCGACTGCTTCATCTCGCCGAGCTCCTTGATGATCCGCTCGAGCGAGTAGTGGATCCACATGATGAACGTGAGGTTACACAGCAGCTGTACGAACGACCACGCCGTCGGCTTCTCCCGGAACTCGGCGCCGCTCGACGTGCCGCGCGTGATCTCGTCCGCGACGCCGGAGACAAAGTACGCGAGCGAGAGGAAGGCCACGAGTGCGACCTCACCACGACGAAGGTGGTCGCGCACGATGCCGTAGCCGAGACACACGACCACGAGAAGCAGACGCGCGAACGTACGCATGAGCGTCTACAGAGGCGTTAATAGGGGAGTTAATGAGGGGAGCAAACACCGACTGCTCGGTGTAAAATGGAGGTACGTACGTCCAGGATCACAGCGACAAGGAACGTGGTCGGGTATGGGCAGCACACAGGCTCGCCCGTCTTGTTCATGCGGTAAAACGCGTAAAACCACGTCGACGACGCCGCTAAAACGCATCCAAACACCACGATTAGTGTCTAATTGCTGCCATACTTCCCACAAGTAAAAGTAAACGTACCCGTGCCCATGAGCAGCACAATGAGGATGCCAAAGTGCAGCGAGATGACTTGCTGGCGGTGCTTGATGAGCAGCGCCGCGAAGAACGCGTCGAACACCATGTAGCAGATCGACAGGATGCCACTGAACGGCAGCATGCCGTACAGCACAGCGGGCAGCAATCCAAACGGATTGCGGATCTCCATCGTGCCAATAAACGGCAGCACTTCAGCAGCGCCATTGGCGTCCGAACACACAAAGATCTGGGCATCGGTCCATCCGCTTTCGACGACCTGGTAGTCAACCGCGGCGCTCACGGACTGGTTCTTGACGGGGAACACGAAGCGCTGGACGTGGGACATGCCGTGAACCTTGACGGCCGACGTGTCCTGCGTGGAGCAGGCCAGCATCTCCACCTTGTCCTCGAGCTGCGCGAAGCTCTCGACCGAGTCGGCGTGGTAGATGAACACCACGAGGCGCCAGTCGTTCATGTCGCGCGTGATGTTGAGCCCGTCCACACGCAGCTTGATGCTCGAGTTGCCAGCACGCGAGAGCACGGGCCCACGGTCGCTCGCGAACATCTTCTCGGCGTGCTGGAAAGGCGGGATCCAGAGCTTGGACTGCACGGGGTAGATGGAGGCCTGCACGACGAAGCTCATGGCGAGCAGCGCATGGATCGACAGCGCGAGCAGCGCACGACACGACGGCATGATGCACGCTTCGGTTCGGATGCTGGCGGATGCGGAGCTGGAGACGAAGTTCCTTCGGCGGAATCAATGACGTCCTCCCCGCCGCTTCGGTGTGGGTGATCGCACTGACGCTGATCATGGAAAAAGAGTCTGGGAGAGGCGGATGGAGAGATTTGATTGGTGGAAAAAGTAAGAAGTGAGCTGATTCGGCAGTATTTGATTGGATGATATTGAGAAGACGATACCCAGGAAAGGCTGATTCTAGGTGCGGCTGATACGAACATGTTACACGTTCGATAGAAGTAATCTGATTGGCTGAAACGAGGTCGAAGCCGAGGAGCTACAGTTGACATGAGCTCCTCGATGGGCACAAAGTGCGACACGACGCAGAACGCCGCCTTCGCCGTCTCCGTGCGAGCACCCCCACTCGACCAGTAGCCATGCGCATGCGTCTGCGTGTCCACATGCGTGTGCTGTGGCTATGGGCGGCGCTGTTCGCGAGCCAGCGGCGCAGTTTCGCACTGTCGTCCATCCATGAAGTGCACGGGAGCTCCTCGGGCTGCAAGTTCACGGAGCGCATGTTCGCCGACGGCCACGGGCCCTTTGGCATGGGCGGCCACTCCACTGTGACTATCAACGCGACGATCTTGCCTCTACTCGACCACGAGGTCAGCGACACGATCACGTTGCATCGACTGCGGGACTACTTCGACTTCGGCATCGTCGCTGTGAGCTACACGTACGTCGAGAGCCTCGCCGACATCGACGAGCACAGCGTGTGCAACCGCAACTTCTCGGATCCGGACGAAGGCAATGCCAAAGGCGTCCTACAGGGCGAGTTCTTCGAAGTGGAGATGGAGGATTCGATCCAGATCCAGACGACGTTCCGACCGGTGAACACCGGACTCCAGATCGTCATGCTCGTGCCGTGCTGGAAACAGAAGAGCGACTCGTTCGGATACCCTGTGAGCTCCACAAAGTACAGTGTATATCCGATGAAGGATCCTCTGTTCTGTATCAACGCCACCATTTCGTTCCGCAACCCATACGGCTACCTGCCAGCTCTACTCTACGGACTCTTCCCGTTCAGGTAGGAGTATCTACCTGCGTTTGTATCGGCTGAGATATCGACTGACGGTTGGTCTTGTTTCTTGTGTAGTGGCGTGTTGTCGCTGCTGTACGGCTTCGTGGACATTTGCTTCCTCGTGCTGATCAATCGGCATCGCAAGCAGGCACTCCAGATGCAGTACATGCTCCTCGTGGTGCTGCTACTCGCCACGGGCGAGGCGGTGTCGTGGTTCTTCACCTACAAAGTTCTCAACCAAACAGGCCAGCGCGTATGCTGCCCGTATCCATCTGCAATCATCTTCTCGACCGTCGTCAAGATGCTCGCTGGCATGGTGGCACGGATCGTGACGACACTGGTCTGTTTGGGCTATGGCATCGTGAGACCGAAGATTTCAGCACCTGAACTACTCGTTGTATCCGGACTGGGCGTCTGCTACTTTATTTCGGTTGGAGCGCTGGAGATCAGCCAGATCTTGAGCCAGTCGGATGGCAAGGTGAATCCTCCAGCAGTCTGGGAGTTTCTCCTGATCGCCACCAATACCTGCTTTGCTGGCTGGATCTTCACGTCACTCGCTCTCACCCGCAAGAACCTGGCTACTTTTGGCCAGACCGTCAAGCTACGCATGTACACCAGCCTCGCACGGATCCTCTACGCGTATGTGCTGGTGTCGTTCTTCTTGATGGCCATGGAAGGCGCAGTGTAAGTTCGTTGATATCCTGCATTCCGGACCGTCCAGTGTGTGTGTGACTGACTTGTTTCCACCAACAGATACTCTGGCAGCGTCATGATGGATTGGCAGCATATCTGGATGATCTGGGCAGCGAATCGGCTCCTCACGTTCACGTCCCTTCTGATGGTGACAGTGATCTGGCGTCCCAAGAGCACGAGCCAGCTATACTCTCGCATGGACCAGATCCCCAGCCACGAGCCAATCACGCCTTCATCCGCGTCGCCCAACGCGAGAGGCATCGAGATGATGCCCCGCGTACCGTGCGCTTTGGACGAAGACTCGCCAAGACTCAAGCTATCGCTACGTCCATCTGCCAGCATCCTATCACACGTCACGGAAGACGAGGAGGACGACGGCGTGGAGCCTGAGGTCGAGCGCGGCCCTCGGGAGACCAGTTCCCATAGCGCGACAGTACTGTGAATTGATCCATGTTGTCTCTATATCCTGCATGCGTGTTCGCTATTTGTACGGATTCGTTACCATGTCCCAATGCATCTCGCAACAACGTCGTTACGTTTGTCTTGGCATTCCAATGGGAGCTCTCCACGATGGGGACCCCGCCAATGGATACACAATCCTGCGTCATGATTGGCTGGACAATAGAAAGGCAACCATTTGGTATTGTCAGCATGCCATAAATAGCCTTGCAACGAGAAGGCCTCTTGTGAAGCGCGTGGTGGCCAGGACGTCTGCCCTACTGCCTCTGATCCCATTCTCGTCCTCCAGGCGAAAAATACAGTCCCGTGGGCTGGTTGAACAGAGCTGAGCAAGACGGCAAACTGGCGTCGGCTCGGCTATCCGACAGAAGAATCAGGCGATAAGACTGCGAGTCAAGACGTTGTTCAATAGCCTGGCGGTCTCGGCAAAGCAAGCTTGTGCCCTAAGTCGCACTGATCTTCAGGACTGTGCGGGCGGGTGGTGTGGCTAAGAGGGAGCGGAGAGTGAACGGTGTTAAGAGGCATCGTGCGTTTGCCGGATGAAACACGACTGCGGCGAGTCTTCAGGAGCAGCGTAACCCTACGAGACCACCTCACCATACGGTGCGCTTCCAAGGCCGACTGCCAGCAACAAGGAGGCAACTTTATCAGGCGCCAGCCCAGAGCGTCAGGACAGAACCCTTCACCAGAGACTAGACTCCATCTGGCCTAGGTGCTGGAGGGAGGTGCGAGGCAGCGGGCAGGAGGCTGAGCGGCTGCGCGAGCCAAGCCTTGGAGCCGATCCACGCCCGTAGATTGATGGGCTTGATGCGACAATCGGTGCATCCAATGGAACACCGCAGGAGCAACTCGCTGGAAGAGTATGAGAACGAGATGGCCATGTCTCCTAGTCAACGGATAGCAGACCAGCAGCAAGCACCACAAGCGGCAGCGACAGGCGGCAGCCCTCGCGGCAGCGACGTCCAAGCGGCTTCAGCCACAGCCAGTATGACGGCAAGATCGGGAGCTGCCGCGACGACAACGGACTACTCTGGCGACCCTGGTGGTGGCGGCTCACGGACGACAGGGGCGACGAATTACACGCAAGACGACGGTGGAGGCGACAGCCAGACTGCAAGGCAACAGGTAGCCAAGTCCGACCGACGGCTCGTGTTCGCAGACGAGTCCGGTGGTGCGCTAGCAGAAATCACGTACTCGAGTCGAACTCACTACAGCAAACAGGCTGGCGCCGGCAATTTGCCTGCTGGACGAGCATGCTGCGTGATCAGCTAGACCACCACGACCAAGAGGGCAACGATGGCGAACCCCGACCACCTAGACAGTAGTAGTAGTCTTCATTTGCTTTTGTCTACCTACACACAGACCAGCCCACCATCCATCACACAGCTTCACCCGCCATCGTTTGTTATAAAGACCTTACGCGTTGTTGACGTTGGCTCGAGTCTGTTGTGTTGTGAGCTCTTGAACATCAGAGATCTTCAGGGTTTCATGGCTCGCAGGAATCGAGACCGTGAACGCCTACAGACATTCACACACGAAGAGACGAACGGGAACGAGGGAAAGCGGCGAGGGAGGGACGCGTGTGGATGGAGTTGAGTAAACAGTGACTGTTTATTTCTCACAGCTATTCCCCAAACTAAGATCCGCGGTCGAGACTGCTCATCATAGTTTACTTGTTGGCCTTGTTGGCCTTGTGGCGGGCGATACGGCGACCGACACCGCGTGGCTGCTTCAGCGCGCGGTTCTTGGCCTCCTTGATCTGCTTGCGCGAGGTCTCGACCTTGTCGGCAAGACCCTGGCGAACCAGACGGTGCTTTGGCTCGAAGCGCTTGGCGTCGTTGATCGAGTCGTAGATCAAGCAGAAGCCCGAGCTCTTGCCACCACCGAAGGCGGTGCGGAAGCCGTACAGGAAGACGGTGGTAGCGTCCTTGACCTTGTACATCTGAGAGAGAAGTCAACAGCCACGGGACGTCAGCCTCCACGCTCTCAACAACGTCGACAAGTACCAGGGGACGCGAGGAGAAGGGAGGAGAGATAGTGAGGGAGGAGAGATTGTAGCAATGTCGACGGGAAAACACTGTTCTCGCGGCTCGGGGTATTGCTCCGCGTCACCGCAACTTCGTCCGGTGAGTTTGAGCGCGAAGAACGTGCGTTTAAAGGCGCACTACACCTCCGGCGCGACATCCGCGTCGCAAGCGTAGTCGTACAGACGTCCTCGCATTTTCAATCGACCGCGGGTTCCAACAGCACTCGCTAGATCGTTCCAGCCTCATTAAAGGCGCGTTCCCCGCCTCCCGGAAGCGCTGAATACTGTAGATCTCTGGACTGGCCATCGTCCGCATGTTCCTGTTCGTCCGCCCGCCATCTCGTACTCGCGATTTCGCCACTCGTCCTCTCGTTCTTCCGGTGTCTCCATCTCCTCTCCTCTCCTCTTCCCTCTCCCCGCGTACCCCTTCAGGTATGTATCAATCGCATACGAACCTTGGCGACCTTCTCCTGGAGCTCGGCCTTTGGCACGTTCGGGCGGCCAGGGTGGATAACCTCCACCAGCTATACGCAACACAGTATCCTCACCATCAGCCTCCTTCATCACATAGAGAGAGAGCCGTCCCTCGGACATGCACGTACCATCTGGCGACGGGCAAGGAGCGCATTGCGCAGGAACTTGCGGGTGCGGACAGTCACTGGAACCTTATCAGCCATGTTTACTACTTGATTGAGAAGTTCTGCGGGAGCTTCACTGGGGAATGGAAGCAGGCGCCTGCGATCGCTTGGCGGCGCACGGCGGACGGCGAGGAGCTACCGCAGAACCAACCAATTCGGTCCAGCCACGGCGAACCGCCTATCAGCCAATCACAACCACGGATACCACACATACCCCTACCCTGACCAGATGACATCGCATGTCAGCGATATATTTGATTCAGGAGGTGATAGGAGTAGTTTACCGACCAAAAATGGGATCTAAGGTGCATGGATATGAGAATACAGAGGGTGTCACTCAAGTGGAGGAAGGGTGACATTGGAGAGAGGGAGGGGACTAGTAGAAAGTGACGCCACATGGCTGCACAAATCGAAGAGCTAAATGGACAAGGGGGGAGAATGGATAATGTTCATCTACATGGTGTAGAGCTCTTGCTGGAGCTGCACAGCGACCTACTCCGAGGCGGCGGCGATCGCGGCGTTCTTCGTGTTCAGCTTTGCGGCCCGGGCCTCGGCCTTCTTGGCCGCGTTCTCCTTTAATCGCTCCTCTTCGGCCACGGCACGCTTGGACAGGTCGTCAAGGATCGACTGGCGGTAGGCCTGGAACGAGCCCTCGTACTCCACGACGTCCTGGTCGCCCACGACCCACAGCAGACACTCCGTGGTCTCAATCAGACGGGCGTCGTGGGTCACGATGACAACGCCACCATCGTACTCACGGATCGCGTCACACAGCGCATCAATCGACTCGATATCCAAGTTGTTCGTCGGCTCATCGAGAATGAGAATGTGTGGACGCATGAGCACGAGCTCGGCGATCACGACACGCGCCTTCTGACCACCCGAGAGCTGTCGGTTCTTGATCTCGTGGGCATGGCCCTCAAGACCGACCTTGCCGAGCAAGTTACGAGCACTCTGGTAGGTCTCATCCGGGAACAGTCGTCGCAGGTACTCGATCGGTGTCTCACCCATCGGAAGCTTGTCAACGAAGTGCTGGTTATACACGCCGATACGCACACGAGGGTTGCGACGCACCTCACCCTCCACGACACGCACTTCGCCCGTGATCATCTTCAACAGCGTCGACTTACCCACACCGTTCGGGCCGACGATACACACGCGCGAGGTCGTATCGATACCGAAATCCACGTTCTTGAACAGGTACGGTTGGGTCTCGTTGTATCGGAAGCTCGACTCACGCACTTCCAGAATCGGCGGTGGCACGTACGTCGTCTCGGGGAAGCTGAACTTGACGAGGTACTCCTTCGGTCGCTCCAGCAGCTGCGCGGGCTCGGCCTCAAGGTTCTTCTGCTCCTGCGCGAGCGACTTGGTCTTCGAAGCGCGGGCTCCTGGCTCACGAGCCTTCTTGACCAATTCCGTCGCCTTCTTGGACGACTTACCGGATGCCTTGAGGTTCTTGAGCTGTTTCTGCTGCTTCTCCCACGCCTTCTCGGCCTGCTTGCGCTTGGTCTTCTCCATGTCACGGAAGGTGTCGTAGTTACCCTTGTAGTGGGCAATCTTCTTGTTTTCCAAGTGGAGCACTTCAGTACACACACTGTTCAAGAAGTCGGCGTCGTGGGACACGACAAGCAGCGTCTTCTTCCACTTCTGCAGGTAATCGTCGAGCCAAATGACAGCGTTCAGGTCCAAGTGGTTTGTCGGCTCATCGAGCATGAGCAGCGTCGGCTCGACGTACAGCGCCTTGGCAAGCGAGATACGCATTCGCCAACCACCCGAGAAATCACGGGTCGCCTTCTCCTGCATGTCAGGATCGAAACCGAGACCGTGAAGGATACGACGGGCACGAGCTTCAGCCGCCGAGGCGTTCATCGTCGAAAGCTGCTCGTACACCTCGTTCAAACGGTCATCGAGAGCTGAGTCCTGCTTCGTCTCCAACTCGGCGAGCAAGAACTTTTCCTCCTCAAGCAGAGCCCAGCGTTCAGCGTCGGCCTTCAGCACGGCATCGACCGCACGCGTCTCATCAGCGACGACTTCCTGCTCCACGTACAGGCAGTCAATCTTCGGAGGGATCTTTAGCTCCTTGAGCGCGATCATCTTCAGCAGCGTGGTCTTACCCTGACCGTTCGGGCCCACGAGACCATATCGGCCACCAGCGTTAATGTGGAGCGAGGCGTTCTCGAACAGCACCTTGTTGTGAGCGTTGATGGTGAAGTTGTCGATGTGGATGTCCGTCGCGTTCTCCCACGTCGAGTCCTCGGCGAAGGCCTGCTGCGAGACGGCAAATTGCTGGCCGTCAAGTGGGTTGGCGGCACGGTGGTACTCCTCCTCACGCTCCTGACGCTCCTGCTCCTCCTTGAGCTTCTTACGGTCCTTGTTACTCAGACGCTTGCCCTCCTTGTCCTTCTTCTTCTTCTTGTCCTTGACGGCGTCATCGTCGTCGTCGTCATCTCCGTCTTCGTCGAATGGGAGCTTGGCCTTCTTCTTCTTGCTCTTCTTCTCCTTCTTCTCCTCCTCCTCGGCCTCTTCCGGCTCGGCATCAAAGAACAGGTCGGTCGAGATCATCTTCTTCTTGCTCTTCTTCTTGTCCTTCTTCTTGGCGTCGCTGTCCGCAGCAGCCTCCGGCTCGGCGTCCTTCTTCTTCTTCTTCTTCTCCTTTGGCTCCTCGACCACCACGACCTCCTCCTTCTCCTCCTCTTCCTCTTCCTCCTCCTGCTGCTCCTCTTCTTCTTCCTCCTCATCGTCCGACGGCACAAACGCCTGGTGCTTGGCCTTCTTCTTGTCCTTTTTCTTGTTCTTCTTGGCACTGGCCGCTACCGCCTCGTCCGGATCCACCTCCTCCGCGGCGTCCTCCTCCTCGTCCTCCTTGTCGCTCTCGAGCGCACTGAAAGCGACCTTCTTCTTGTCCTTCTTCTTGTTCTTCTTCGCGCTCACGCTCGCCGCGACCTGCGCGTACGGGTCCTCTTCGTCCTCGTCCTCCTCGACCTCGGCCGGCTTGTCCTCTTCCTCCTCGCTGTCGCTGAACGCGAAGCGGCTACCGCCCTTCTTCTTGTCCTTCTTGTTCTTCTTCTTACCCACGGACGAAGAGACCTGCTCGTACGGATCCGCTTCCTGTGGCTTGGTCTCCACGACCTCCACAGCGTCGTCCTTGGCGGCGTTCTTGCCCTTCTTCTTCTTCTCCTTCTTGGACGACGACGACGCCACATCATCGACCGACGCCTTGGCGGCCGCCGCCGGCAGCGGCACGTTCACATCGTCATCCGACGAGTCGTCTCCGCGACGTCCTTTCTTCTTGCCTGCACCGCGCGCCATCCTTCCTGCTCGTCTTCGTCTCAAGTCGGTCGGCCAATATGTGGTCGGCCGTGGCTGGTGGCTGGTGGGTTTCCAGGGGGATGGATGGCACTCAAGCGAGGGACACGCACTCGAGACCATCACTCTCGTTCACAGCGGTCCACCAACACTCCGAAATATATGCCTCCAACGAGGGACAAAGTGTCCCGAATGGTTCCTTATTTTGACGTTGTGACAGAAGGCGTTTGGGTGATGGCGAACTGACATATCAGAACAAGGTAGATCAGTTTTGCAAAAGAGGGTGGGAGAAAGGCAACTTCAATCCATACCGTTTGTTGCGGGCCGCACGCGACCTTGGCGACGCGTACGGAGGCCAGAGCCTCTACTGGGTACGGCGTGAGCTCGTCGTTCTCGCAGCCGTTGCCCAGCTTGCCGTCTCGACCAGCTCCCCATGTGTACAGCACACCGTCTCCTGCGCATAGACCACAATCCTCTGTCAGTACCATCACCAAAACGCAAGCCGCTGGCACGAACTGCGTACCTGAGACTGCAGCCGAGTGTTCCTCGCCACAAGCAACGTTGGAGATCTTTTTATACAGCAGCGACGGCACGACCTCAGCTTTCGTGACGAACTGGTAGTGCGTTTGCCGCGCACCGTCGAAACCGCTCTCGAAGAGCTCTTCGTTTTCGGTGTCCCCGAGCCCCAACCGACCGTTCTCACCGTATCCCCACGCGTACACGAGTCCGGGACCCCCAACACCCAGCTCAGCAGCACTTTCGTCCATGTCGATACCCGCCATGGTCTCTTTAATCTGCTCACTCGTCTCAAAAGGAACCATGACGACTGGGATCTTGACGCCTGCCGAGTCCGACGCCTTCGATGAATTGGTATCGAAAATCGTCTTACGCAGCTGAGAAAGAACGACAAGAGATGTCAGTGTGGAAGACGACAGTAGGTAGATAGCAAGTCACGAGACGTACCCGAACAGGGTGTTGTTCCACGCGATTCTGGGCGACCACGACCGCCTTCGCTCCATTCTTCTGTGCTAATAGGATCTACATTCGGAAAAACCGTGATGAGCGCCCAGCATTGAATCATCATAGCCCCATGACTGGACGAACCTGTTTGGAAAGAATGTCTTGACGCTGACACACGGACGCATACGTCGCCTTGGACCGTGACGCACCGCTGATCTGCTCGAGCAGCAGTTCACCGTGGACGCTCTTCTTAATCATCACAACCGGGATCTTGAACTCGAAGTCTTCGTCCTCAGCAGCCTCTAGAGGGAACGCTTCTGCTTCCAAGAAGTCGAATATGACGACCACAGCCGATGCGCCGCACTCCTGGGCATCCTTGATCTTTTCCACGAGAGAGATCATGATCAGTGTGATCATCTCGGTCAACTCCAGGTCGTCCGACTCGAACGTTATGTCGTCGGCGTCGAATTCCAAAACGACGATGCATCCCACGATTTCGTCCGGGCGCACGTACAACTTCAGAGTCGACAGCTTCTCAGGTGAGTACCAGATCTTTGTCGTGACACCAGTCTCGTCCAGAGCCGTTCCAAACGCAGCAGACACGCACGGGATCTCCAGCAATGTCTTCGCAAACGTTGAGCCGTTCGATCCAGTGGCTTGAGGAAGGATGATCCAGTGACCCGTCCACATACTTCGCTCCAGAAAGACGATCTTGCCGGTGCATCCCGAGAGACTCGATCGGATTTGGGACTCTTTTCGTTCAAGAACCGTCGATGTGAGCATCGCAGTCGTGGCGCTGCCAGACATTTCAGCTCGGGCACTTCCCACGGCCGTCGAAGGCTTGGATACTGGAATACTTGCACCGTTTCGCCCGTACACAAACATCACTCCTGTCAATGAGCGCTGAAGGCTCACGGGCGGAGCACCGAAACAGGCACTGAGTCCGTAGACCTCGACGCTAGTTACTGGTTGTCTGCCACGTTGCTCGATGGATAACGTGAACAACAGGCGTGAAGCGATGGCGAGCGCGTGTTCTTTTCCAGAGGCGATCTGAGAAACACCGAGTGTGCTCAAATGGTCGTTCAGCTGTGGGTTGAATGTCGCTTCCTGGGTATCCGCGCCCCGACGATTCCAGGCACCCCACTCGTACACGTTTTTGCCGTCGCGTGCTACCGCGAAGACATGGTTGCCACCAACGGCAACGCTCCCGATTGGTTCCTTCAGGTCATCCACTCGAGTCGGGGAGTGCATGTACACGAAGTTGCTTCCATGGATATGCTCGTCGAGAAAACCGACCTGGAAATGGTCACTATAACCAATTCCGAGCTGGCCGTCAGATCCTTCTCCCCAAGTGAACACGCTCCCATCCTCACACAGGGCGACGCTGAAGTAGTAACCGCACGCGATCTGGAGCACACGCATTTCTTCAAAGAAGCTGCGGTCGATCTGGAGTGGTAGGTCTACGAGCGGGTATTCTCGTCCGGTATGCTGGTCGAACTGGTGCTTGTAGATGTCGTGGCTGTCCGTGCAAAAGTCACCATGGCCCAACTGGCCAAATGCTCCAGACCCCCACGTATACACGATGCCACTTTCACTCAACGCAGCTGAGTGGTGGTTGCCCAATGCACAAGTTGCAATTGCTGTGTCATCCAAATCTTGCACACGAGTCGGTGATTTGCGGATGCTGACGATAGATTCCTCGTCGTTCTGTTTGCGCTTCGAGAGAACGCCAAATGATCCCGGTATTCCACTTCCCCATGTGAACATGTCACCGTTCGACGTCACCACAGCGGCGTGGACGCTGCTCACGCCAGCATTTACAACGCGGAGCTCGTTGTTTTTGAAGAACGACACAAGAATCGGCGCAGCATGAGCCACTTCGTTCGAATGTTCGATCAAGCCACCGTGGCCAAGTTGAGCTCGTCCGTTGGATCCAAATGTGTACAGTGCTCCGTGGTGGGCAAACTTCTCGATCTTCATCTGCCGCATTGTGTCTCGCTTCTTCTTGCTTGTGACCACAGCGTCTTGGATCTTCTGAGCAGCCTCATTCACCTCCTGGTCGAGTTCAAGCTGCTTCACGAGGCGCTTCTCGGCTGCGACTTTGCGAGCATTCATACCCCTGGCACAGCGCTGAATTGTCGTCGCAGCTTCTTCTTCGGTGATGAACTCGCGGCGCACAAAGCATCGCATGAGATTCACGAGCTTTGGTGTCTGCTTGACCCACTGAATGAATCCTTCTCGTGACAAATCGTCTTCGTCTTCCAGATCACAATGGCGGAAGCATTGCTGAGCGAGTGCGCGCACCTCAGCCATCGGACAGATCGTCACAAGTCGTGGACCGAGTCCGACGGTCAGCTTCGACAGCCCACGCACCACAGACTTGATGAGGATGTTGAGCTCGTCGAACGTGATGAGCTCCGACTCGTCAAAGTCGAATATGCCAAAGACGGCACCGAGCTTGTCGACCAGCTTGCCATCCGTACTGGCCAGTGCGAGTGCGCTGAGAATCTCGAGGCCGTTCACTACTGTGCTCGACTTGGTGTTCCTGAATGTGTCGAACCACTTCTGGAGCATAGCGTGGAAGAGATTTGCGGTCGCATTCTGCTGCAGCGTTAGCCATTCGGCGAATTGGTCTTGTGTGAGGCAGAAATTGAACGAGATCCGCCTCAGCTTCTGCGAGAGCATCGACAGTTCGTCCAGCCCCCAGACTTGTGTCAAGAGCTGGAAGTGCGAGACCACCTCGGCTTCCTGCGCACGATAGTGGACATGGGAAAATCGGCCGCCCATGAGCTCTGGATGCTTCAATCACGCGCGCTACAATATCAATGCCGATCTCAATCGACACGGATGTATGTCTCGTGAGGCTTTCTGGATCCTGGAGAGTCGTGCGGACGAAACGGCGCCAAGGGTAACTGCGGCCGCCAAACCGTCGCAGACGCCAATGGCCATGCCATGCCAGATACAGCAGCCGGGTTAGCCCGAATCATACCTGAGTGGGGTGCTCCTTCGAACACATCAACTGATGTGTCTGTGGTCTGTATTTCACGACGCATTGCTCATCAATCCCCATTTCAGCCACCCATTCCTTCATCTTTTCGTCATGTAGCCGCTGCGAGAGGTGTTTACGCACTGGGTGGACGTGCAGGCCCCATGAAACGCGGCTTCTTGCTCTCACTTACGACGCCGCCATCGGAGTCGCCACTGACTTCAGCCTTGCGCTTCGCGGGCATCGTTGGTCCAATTGACGCAGCGCTCGCACGTTCATCTTCTCCCTCCGTCTTCTGCGTCTCGACTGAATCGCCGTGGGGTCCTTCTGTCGACACTGTATCACCACTCTTCGGCTCTTCAGCCTTTGGCTTCATCAAGTGTGGTGGCAGCTGCGGTCCGATAGCCGCTGTCGCTGGTGGCTTCGACGGACCACGACTCGGCCCCGCAGGCGCAGAGGCACCCCTTGCATTTGCTGGCTTCCCATCCATTTCCTTCCGCTTCCGAAGGCGTTCCATACGGTCCGAGTACGCGATCAGTTGCTTCTCGAAGCTCGGATTCGGCTGTGCAATGCTGCGCTTGCTTTTCACGAGCTCTAGCGCGTCAGCGTACGACATGCCGTGGGTCTTGATCAAGTACGCGATCACCATGGACACTGAGCGGCTCACACCCTTGCTACAATGCACTAGCACGCGTCCTGTCGATACAAAATGGAGAAATACGAGGCCGCTTGGCAACTCGTTCGTTAGAATGTCACTTCCTGAGCTCCCTGTGCAGCGGCTTACCATAGAATTTCGCGCGGTCAATGAACGCCACGCAGCCTTCCAGTGCGCCAGAGATATCCTCCGCCTTGTTGTCGAAGATCGCGCACCGTCTGTACTCAAATAGCGTGTCCTTCTCGAAGAAATTGGGCACGCCAGCGACCGGATCGAGCTTCTTCGTGGGCGTCACCTGCCACATTTCGAGTCCATTTTAGCGACTAATACAGCCATAAGCGCCGCAGTTTCAACGCGTACGTTGAGGATATGCGTGATCTTGAGCTCTATCAGCTGCTCGCGGTCCTTGGCGTGCACCTTGGAGCCCAGGAAGACGTGGTCAATTACATGCGTCGGCGCCGCATCATCGCTCATTTTTGATTTTCTGCCTGTTTCCCGCTCTTGAGAAATCGCTGCATTCGGTTTCTAACAGATACAACAAGGTGTTCCTAACATGTAGCCATTGTACTTTGTACAGAAAGTGGCGTTGACAAGCCCACTGTTCGTACATGCTGAGTATTCACTTAGATACAGAATGTATGGGTCCTATGACAAGCTCTCTCCGTTTGATGCAGACAGGGGGGGACGCACAACTGGTACACTCGAGGGAAGGCAGCTCCTACGCGCGCATGAACGTCTCTTCCTGGTACGAAAAGTCGTCGAAGTGGTGGCCTTCGCCGTTCTTTTTGTTCACGGGCGAGTCCACGGCTGCCATATTCTGGAACATCTCTGGCACGTTGGTGATATCGTCGACGCTCGACACGTCGGGCTTGAATGGAGGCTCGATCTCCTTGCGCATGAGCTTGTCCCAGTCGATGGGTTCGAAGAACGCATGCGCCATAATGTCACGACCACCGTTCGGTCCACCGCCAAGACGACGAGACGGGTCGCGGTTCAGCAGCTTCTGGATCAGCGAGCGTGCCACGGGCGTGATGTACGGCGGGTAGATCACTTCCGCTTGCATGATGTTCTTGAACATTTGACGGCGGTTGCGGTCAACGAACGGCGTGCGTCCCGTGAGCATCTCGTACAGCAGAATACCGTAACTCCACCAATCCACGACCTTCCCGTAGGGCTGGTGGCGTAGTAGTTCAGGAGCCATGTACTCGGCAGTGCCACAGATCGTCTTCATGCCCGAGTCTGCCTGCGAGGCTCGAATCGCGCCTTCAATTGCTTGGCCTTCTTTCGACAAACCGAAATCCGTCAGAGAGATGTTACCCTGAGGATCCATCAAGATGTTCTCGAGCTTCAGATCACGGTAGGCGATTTGTTTGCTGTGCAGGTGCATGAGCGCGGTCAGAAGCTGTGCCATGTACAGCCGCGTTCGTTCCTCCGTGAAACGTTTGGACTTTCGCAGGTGGTAGAACATGGAGCCACCAGGGTAGTAGTCCATGACCAGGTACAGCTTGTCAGCATTTTGGAATGCGTATCGCAAGCGCACCACGAACGGGTGGTTAATTTCCTTGAGGATGTGCTGCTCAGACTTGGTGTTTTCGACCTGGTCGTTCTTGATAATGTGGGCCTTCACGAGGATCTTCATGGCATAAATATTGCCCGCGTGTTTGCCTTCCTTCTTACGCACCAGAAGGACCTTACCGAACGCACCACGACCAACGACCTTCATCAAGTCAAAGTCGTCGATCGTCAGCGGTCGCTTCTCAGCCTCCTTTGCCAGCTCACGCTGGCGCATTGCCTCCATACGCTCAGAGTACTCGGCCAACTTGGTGTCAGTCGGCACGCGGTTGCCAGCAGCCCCGTTGGTTGGTGTTGGCGCACCTGGTCCTCCCATGCGAGGGATCTTGTTGTGCAGCATCATCTGCAAGTCGCAACAACCAGAACACACACGCTTGGCTTCACTGAATCCAGGCAAGAAGAGTCGGTCCGAACACGCCGTACACACTGTTCGCAGACACATACGACAGTGGCGACGGCGGTGTAGCATGAACGCCGTCTGGCACAAGTAGCAAGCGTTCACATCGGAACCACCGCCATTCATAGTGCCGTTGCCGCGAGCGCTATGAGGAGTCGTTGGGGCCATAGCTTGCAACTGAGATCCGTTGCCTCGGTTGTCACGAATGAACGAGTCGGATCGGGCGACGAAGGTATCGTGTACCCACTCCAGCGTGAGCTCCACTTCGCCGCTTCCGTGCATGTTCGCGTTCTTCTCGTCACGCAGCGCGAACCATCGGCGGTCGGCACGGTTCAGTCCGACTTCACCCATTTGGACACTGACAAGCCCAAGCGTCGAGTGCATCGGAAACGACTTGTCCTTGACGACGATTGTCACGACTTCTTCGCTCGAGGTCACAGGAAACGAAAACGTTTGGTTCCACTCCGGATCCATCGTGTGCTTGTGGTTGCCTACGGTCTCTTTCTTGTGGCCGACACACTGGATCACCGCGTACGGGTTGTTGTAAGGCTGACCCGTGAGCCGCGCTCGGTTCACGGTGACCACGAGCTTGTTCGGGAACGTCGCTCGCACCGCATTCAACGCCTCGTCGATGCCGTTCGCTATCGACTGCAGGAACACGAATGCTGAGGTCTGCACCGAGTGAACTGTCCACTCTCGGTTGTTCATATCGCCGCCCATGCGTCCCACCGACAACGACAGACACCCCAAACGTGCTTTCGACGAGCTGATCACACTGAACATGGGATCACTGGACGACTCGAAGTTCACCGCCTTCTCCTTCAAAAGCTGTCGTACTTGCGGTGGATCTGTGGAGCTCACATAGTGCGCAGACTCGATAAACGCGATGCCTCCGACCCGACGCTCGTCCTTGGAGCTGAGCTTGCTCAGGAGGCCCTTGAGTAACGTTCCAGCACTGTCAAAGGCGACGAAGCTGATCTCCTGGGCAGCATTTGGCATGATGTAGTTCTTCCACACATATGCCACGTGGTCGTCTGGCGTCGATGAGTGCAAGACCTTGGCGCGGTGTCCGTTCACGAGACAGAAGTTGGTGCTTGGGTTCAGAATCACGACGCCGTATCCGCCCTGGATCGCCGTCTTCAAGTACGGGATCATCGAGCCTTGGAAGCCCGTCTTCGGGTGGATCGTGCGGCTCCAAATGCCCGGCTGCATGCCCTGTCCGGGCTGCAGGAACACGCACAGCTTCGGACACGACGCGTAGTTGGGCGACACGAAGATGTTGCATTTGGCTTCGGCCTTGGAGTTCGGGATGAAGATCTCGCGCAGCTGCAGCTCGTTCTTCAGCTTGAGCTGGATCTGCGTGATCAGCGACTGCATGAGCTCCTCCAGGTCTTCTTCGCTCTTCATCGAGAAGTTCTTGCCGCCTCGCGAGCTGAAGCGGCGCATCTTGGCTTCTTCGACGTGACTTTTCCAGCGGTTTTCAACAGCTAATGCAGCCTTTCTTGCGGTCGAATCGCACAGCAATGAACGCGCTTTCGAGCAGGATGGTCCTGACGTCGAGCTGCTGGCTGGGAAGTGCGATATCGGCCACGCGATCGCAGACGAAGATGGCCTTCCTCTTCCCGCTTTTGCGCCGTATCGGCGTCGCGAAGAACAACGATGGAAGGAGCAGGAAAACCAAAACCGTAACCCCCAGTCGCAGTTTCCTCTAAAAAGCGCATTTTGGGTTACTCTCAAGGCTACGATACCTTCGTGCAACATCCACAGCGTGAACCCATGTCAATGGAACTGCTTTTTCTGGATCTCTGGCGAATGAACTCATTCTCCTGCCAGCGTCTGGCTTCATGCGTGGAACGCAATGGATTCTGCGTGGAAAAGCCCTTTGCGCATTGGGTTGCCAGCCAACACTGGCCCCATATGCGTAATGAGTCGTACCTTAGAGTCTCTGGTTCAACTGCAACAATCGCACGACCCAATCGATCCCAAAAGATATCTGTTCATACGTAGCATTACTGTACCGTACTACGATATCATCACCAAATGCCGCTCGCAGCACGTCGAGTTCCGCGTGAAACCCATGGACGCTTGCCGCTCGCTGGACTGCTACCCTTAAATATGCCACGTGGCGTCGCGCTCGTCGAGGACAGCCAGCTTGAATGTACAGCAGATCTTTTGCCGACAATCTCTCCACTCGAGCGAGACGCTGTCCTTGTACCGACGCCGACACCACGCGCGCAGATTCTTCCTACTTCTACGACCTACCTAATCTACCTACTGCGCTTTTCATCATCATCTTTTTTCCTCATTTTCGTGGCTGGTTTTCTCTTCCTTCGTTCGACGATCTCAGAAGCTAACCTCCAGCAAGGAGAGCAACAGAGATGGAAGCACACTAGCTCGACTGGCGGCGAGTGCGGGCAAAGCTGTCACGGGAGCTGGATGGAGCTTCGTAGCACGACAGGCTCACGTAGCCGACGTCCGGGCTCGAAGGGTTCTTACCCAGGAAGTTGGCGAACGGGGCCGAGGTGGACAGCAGCGGGTGCTTGTTCACGAACTGTAGTAGCTCTTCCAGCTTCTTGGCACGGTGGCTGAGAGCTGGCTCGGGCGAGAAGAAGAGCTGCATGACCGAGTAGAGACCGTGGTGTGGCAGCTCCGGGAGCTTGGCCGGGAAGATCAGCTCCTGGAGACCGTCGTGGAGGTCGCGGAAGTCGGAGAAGCGGCGGCGGATGGCGTACGAGTCGAACTCGTCCGTACCCACGTCGACCTTGAACATCCACGTGCCGTTCTTGTTCTTACTGAAGCCGGAGATCGCGACACGGCGCAGGTCCTCGATGTCACCAGCCGAGTACGGACGGGCTTTCTTTGGGCCAGACCTGACCATTTTCTCGAGCACAGGGCCACTCTCAGAGTAGCTCTTGATGCGTGGAGACGCACGCACACGCTTCTGACGAGGCAGAAGCACACTGTCGGACATTGGAGCCGCTGGCACGATCGGGATCGCGGTGGGCACCATGATCTTGAGAGGCGACTCAGTCGCACGCAGAGCACCCCAGTCGTCGTTGTTGTCGTCGGCCGGGTTCACGGAGAGATGGATCACAGGGCTCGGAGGAAGCTTCTTGACCGCGGGCATCAGCGCCGGATCCTCACGCTCGAGAAGATACCCGAAGTTGGTGAACACCATTGATTGATGCTCCTCCGTTGGATATACTGGAGGAATCGAGAGGAATGAGGGGAGAGGAGGGGAGGGGATGAAGCACAGGAGGTTGCTCGTTGGACGCGGGAGGCGCGCAGCGCTGTATCGGAGGCACGGAGGTCGTCACCACTCGCGGCCGGGGGTTCGTGGCTCTATCTGCTACCGTCCTCTGCTGTTTCGCTCGGGGCGCTGCTTATGAAATGGTGCGCGTCAAGCAGCTCCCGAGCTGGACAGGCCAGGCAGGCAGGCAGCCAGCCCTCCACTCTGCTCAGCAGAGCGCGGACCGGAGCAGAGTCTGCTCCGCTCCGCGCTTGTTTTTTTCCCCCTCCCCCTCCCCTCTTCACCTCCCTCCCCCCAAGTGACTGACTCCTCCATACAAACCCCTCATTGGCGAGGTTACAATCACACACAGGCAACCCAAGCCAAGCCAATCACTGTGTGGGAGGAGAGGAGCAGACAGGGCGAAGCAGTTGCCCACAGTGGGACTTTCTACACAATGCGAGCCTTTCGAAGATGCAAGGAAAAATGCTGGAAGCCCTCGAAAATTACCGAGTCATTCAAACAGGCATTTTGACCATTCTCAGATCTTGGCCGGATCTTGCGATGTAATTTACGAAGGGTGTGTGGAGAGTGGGATCCACTTGGCCCGGCTCTGCAAACCCATTTATCCGTGTTTGGAGGTGGTGCTTGCCATGTTTTCTGCTTCACACTCGGATATTATCAAGGGTTACACTCATGACTCTCCTCCGCCAAGAGCAACTTTCCTCGTCTGCTTGTGGCGTTCAACATTGCCGACGCCGAAGCTTGCACTACCGAGCCACTCCCCAAGTCAACTCGCCTGACACTCAACGGTGGAGGTGGAGGTTGTGAATCGACGAGCGTCGCCGAGGGGAGAGGAGAGGAGCGGAACGGAACGGAGGGAGGAGCTCCTCCACGGTCCATGGACCACGGAGTGTTGACGCCCCGCATCATGGAGACTCTTGTTCTCGAAGGTGCCAGGCAGAGGAGCCGTCCTCGTTTTGCCGTGGTGAATGACTCATGGCAGGAAACAGAACCCCACGAAGGTCAACAGATCTTGACATCCAAGCTCTTGTCGAGAGTCCGTCTGCTCATCAGACGCACGGGGTCCGCTGTTGAATGCCCAGGATTTCTTCGCCTTTCAACAACAGTGTCCCGCCGCCATCCAGCAACGTTTGCTAACACCAGTGTTTTGGTGGATGGAAGGCTGTGAAATGACGAGATATGTATCTAAACAACTTGGCTGGTGCTGTATGGTAAGCGATGGAGGAATGACTCCGTTACAGTGTACGAGTCGCGTCGAAACCAGAGGATATGGCAATGCAATGGGGCCCCCATTGCGGGGGACAAGGCTTGTCACAAGGAGAGGAGACCGTCGAGCAGGAATACATACCGGTACAGTACTCGAGTGGATGGGTTTGCATCCATTGGTCCACAAGCCATTGGGACACCACCAGCGACACAGGCACACGAACAATGACGGCCACAGCGTCATAGGCCCTGTTGTGACAACAGTGTTGTCTGCCGCTTTGTACGGGACCGTAGCCATGTTGGAGATTCCACCGCTCATTGCCTGAGAATGGATGAGATTGCAGCCTTGGATCACATTGATACGGAGGACTTGGGTCGTTCCCCAGCAGGATGAAGATCAGAGCGGAGCATGGTGGGGATGCTTCGCTCTTCAATACAGACGGGAAACGCGGTAGAGGAGAACCGCTGGATCTTCAAGGTTTCCCCCAACTGCCTCCTCTCATGAGACTCACGATCCGGATGCAGCCATGCTGCCACGAGTACCGGTACTGTATCAGTTCACTGACAATTTCAGCCGCGTGTGCATGTGTGGATGATGGCAGTGAGCATTACAAGCTGCGTAAAAAAACACAGTCCGCCTTAGGCGACAGAGACGACTTCCCCACGCGTGTCTCGCGGCAATGTGCTGCACCGCGAAGCGACTTATCTGTGCCGTAGCCACGCAGGGACAGCCTGGCGTCCGCTCATTTCGACCAGAGCTCTGCAATCTCTCACTCGCTCCCAGCCGAGTCTGTTTGCTTGGTCCAGACAGATTGGACTTCGCAGTGGAGCTGCTGCACTTTCCGCCAAGAGCTCATCCGTCAAAGCGTTCTCATTTGCTGTCCACACAGCATCGATGACCCAAAACAGGGTTACACATGAAAGGGTAACCCGTACTTAGTGCGGATGTACCGAATTTTCGGTACAAACGAGTTTCGTGCGTCTCTTCATGATCACAATTGCGTGAAAATGGCTGCGAGAAGTATGATGGTAAGCGGACGATATCTAGATGGAGGCTTCGTACGGTCTACTAACCGGCTGGTTACATGTAATCGTAGCATCGCATGGGCTATGGCGGCGTCAAGGCTGCGCTGGCGTTGGCAGTGTTGTCGCTGCCACCTTCGCCTGTGGGTCACAATGAGCCTCCGTTCGTCGTCGTCGCTGGTGCACTCGTGGTCTGCACGGCGTTGTATTTCCTGCTCCAGGGCAGCGACCCTGGGTATCTCACAGACGGTAAGACAGGAGACTCGGCTAGTGTGGTGGTGTAGTTCGTCTCATGGTGTAGATTTGCCTGTGTGTGAAAGAGCTGCTCCGACGAGCGATGGCGGCGGAGGAAGAGGAGGGGAATCTACTGGCGACAGAGGAAGAAGATGACGAGGACGACAGCCACGGCGATGGAGACCAGCTTCGACCATCAACTACAATAGACGCAGAGCGGCGCTACCGCAGAGCACGCATCCAGCAGATCCAAGTCGCCCTCAAGCAGCTGGAGACAAGGAATCCTCAAGCTGCCGATGACAACGGCGATGATATCGAGCTGGACATGATGGACACACTCGATCTAGAGGCGCCTGCTGGCAGCCATCCGATCAAGGAGCAAGAGGACGCCCTCGAGCGGTTTTGCGTCGAGTGCTCCATCTTCCCGGTGAGTGATTGGCGTATCTGTGTGGAGTAGTAGTGACCTGAGGCTCATACTTTTTATTTTGCAGCCGCTACGGTCACATCACTGCCGTTCCTGTGGCCACTGCGTCGCCACGTTTGATCACCACTGCTTCATTGTAGGCGCGTGTATCGGTGAACTGAATCACTGCCGCTTCTGGTGGTATCTGCTCTTCCAAACGATCGAGCTCCTGCTCGGAGTGCTCGTCGTCACGTCACGCTTCCAACCACGCACAGCCAAGAGCTCCTGGACACACACCAACGGGTGGCCGATCTTCTTGATCGTCCTACTCGCTGTATGTATCCCATCTTCCCATGCTTTCAAAGCGAGAAAACCTTTCTGACTCCTCTTTGTTGCAGCTCCTGCTGACATTCGTCGGCTCAATGCTCGCCTTCCACAGTGAGTTCCATTGTTTTTGCTCTCTTCCATTTCTTGTCTACTGACGCTAGCTATGCCACGACAGCCTTCCTGGCGATGTCTGCCATGACAACGTACGAGTTCGGCCGTGGGCCAGATAAGGTCCCGTACTTGAGAGGCTTCCGAGAGTACGATCTGCCCTTCAGTCGCGGGCTCGTGGCCAATCTCGCGTCGTTCTGCTGTCCCCAGTGGTCTCTGCTCGCCTCGTTTTCTCGGTGCTTACGTACCGCGCCCACTAGCGGCACTCGATCGTCCGATAGTATCAGCAAGCGACATGGCCACACGTGGGTGCCGGTGCTGTGGCGAACGCCTACGCCGGTCGATCGGGAGTCGGAGAAGATCTGTGAGAACCTTTGGGAGAACAAGTACTACAGTTGTTGCTAGGCACCAATCTGATCGACATGGACACCATTTTCCGCCGCTGCTGCTGCTGTCTTCCCAGCATCAGATCCGAGTCGACACAACCCGTCGCGGCTGTTACGCTCGCCACTATTTGGCGATTGTCCGCAGCCTTCCTCGCACACGAAATAGCGATTCCAATGCCACAAATAGAAGAAGAGTCCTGGCATGAAGCGTGAAACTCCCTCGGCCGGTTCGCCATCCATCCACGTGCTCCGCCAGACCAGACGTGTTTTTCCCATCTACGACTGACCACGCCCGTTGCAGAGAGCACCGCCCATGGAGATGCGGATGAGTCACCCTTGGCGATGGTGGCTGAGCGGCATCGTGCTGCTCGTGGCGACCATTGTGACTACCACACATGCAGTGGCCTACGCACCCAACCACTTCCTCGGCAAGTGTCTCGACGACGCGTGGGTCAAGAAAGTTGAGGCGTCGCTTGGCATCTCGTCCACGGCTCGGGACAGTAAGAATCGGCTCGAGCATCCACATCTCCATGCTGCGATCAAGAGCAAGCGCTACACAATCAAAGATCCGCGCATCAATGATGTGCCTATTTCCCAACTGTACGAGAAGAGCTGTGGCACGGCAGCGTTTGAATTCTGGGGACCCGACGCCACGGTCGATGCTACGACAGGCGCCGTCACGGACAAGGGCAGAGTCAACGGCACGATCGTCTTGGAGATCCGAGGCTGGGCCAGCTACCAGCTCACTGCGATGACGTTTGCGATCCTCGCGCGAGAGGTGCTCGGGTACGAAGTGTCGTATTTCAAGACCTTCACGGCAGCTCAGATGGGCGAGCGCATGTCTAGTTCCGGTGTCGGGGTCTGTACCCCGGTGCACGTGAACGTCGAAGAGTGGGGACGTAGCTACGGCAAGTACTCGAGTGAAATCTACAAGCCTGGCGTCCACAGCTACGCCGGTCGGTCTGGGTTGTACACGACCAAGAAGTTCATCAAAGACGGCATCGACAAGACCAAGCACAACCCGGTGTTCAGCGCCGACTTTTGGCGCGACTATGCCTCGAATGACGACCTCATCAACGCCCTTGACGTCGATATACTGCGTAACAACGCCCAGTACTTCCCCGCGACTGAGACAGGCCTGTGTGACGATGGACAGTACGGCTGCAGGAGCGGATGCTCTAAAACCGATACCTGTACAGCGCGAGAGCTGGCTGGTGGCAAGTGTATCGGGGCTGTGCTCATGTACAGTACGTACGACAATGGCTACACCGAGTCAGCGCTCGCCAACAACAAGATCCCGACATACCACTGCTTCCTTGGAGCGAGTGCCACGGAGAAGTACGCCGTGGACATGGAAGCCAAGGGCGTGCCGATCTTCTTCTACCACTACGAGCCGGACCCGTTCCACTTCGTGTACCCGAACAAGTTTGAACGTGTCTTCCTGCCACGTGCACTGCCGGAACTCACAGCATTAACGACAGGTCTATTCGGCGAGAATGGATTCGGAGGAGCGACAAACAACCCCGTTGCCGTCGATTTCCCTGTGCAGACACTGAGCATCTACGCAGCCAGCCTGATCCTCGAGCAAGGCCCGATTGCCGTGCTACTGTCGCGGGTGTCGTTGTCCGAAGGCAACATGAACGACCAGCTCAAGATCTCGGTCGATCTCACCAACAACCCGTCGAAAGCAGCTCAAAAAGACGACTTGTATTTCAGCACGGCGTGCCAGTGGGTACGTGACAACTACTTGGTCTGGAAGCTCTGGCTCGACCGCCAGCCATTGTGCAGTATTCTGGACCACATGGAGTACTCTTTCAACCATTGCAACGACACACAGCCACAGGAGATCGTGTTCTCGTGGAAAGTCCCCGATCCGAGTAATGCCACCCAGCCGTGGATGTGTGACGGTGGCATGCCACTACCCTCTGCACGTAAAACGAGCCGTACGTGTACGTGGCTCAAGTCCAACTACCTTCTGTGGATCGGTTGGTACTACGGCGAGCCACAGTGTGACGCCACGTTCTACACTTTCCGAGTATCAGAGTGCGACACGAGTGGCAAACGCATCGCGACGTTCTATTGGATGCTTGAAGATCCCAAGGATCCCACCAAGTCGCTCGAGTGTACTGGTGGGAAGACTCTGCCCGATAGTGTCGAGCTCGAGTGCGAGTACACACCGTACGGTGCGCCCATCTTCAAGGTGATCGCGGTCCTAGCGACGATCATCGCCATTCTGCTGCTACTGATGGTCGCGTTCGTGGTCAAGTACCGCAACGAGCCCATC